>JAOVYX010016389.1:0-24804 GCA_035668315.1 Drosera spatulata | reverse complement strand
TAGGAAGTGTAAAGCCTGGTATCAAATCTATATGATGCTGAATGTTTCTAATGGGAGGCAGGCCTTCAGGAAGCTCTTCGGGTGTGATGTCCATATATTACTTTAATAACGATTGTACTTCGGCTAGTGTCTTTTGCTTACGTGCGACCTCTCCTTTAACCACTTAGGTAAAACACTCCCTTACTTCCCTCAAATCGGCATAAAACTCTCACCTCACTAGCACGATGGAAATAAAAAGTCTTCACTTTAGTTTTGGTTTTGATAGGAGCTCCCATTGACTTGATGCTGATCTTATGACCATTCCACCAGAAGTAGTAGATGATCTCTTTTCTCCTATGACATGCTTTAAAAGAAATATGACATGCTTCAAAAGAAATATGACATGCTTCAAAAGAAATATGACATGCGTCCATGTATACCACATCCCACATTACCTCCTCGGTACATAATTTACCAATAAATAATGGTACTATGCACATTACCTCCTACAACGGTAGCTCCTTTTTTTATCCATTCGATCTGATATGGCGTAGGATGAGGTTGAGTAGGTACCTGAAGTTATCCACTAGAGTCCTTGACACTATATTTTTACAACTGCAATTATCAATAATCATGGAGCAGACCTTTCTGTTTATAGAACATTGAACCTGGAATATATATCCTCTTTGTGATACTTCTGTTTGCTTCGGCGCCAGCAATAATTTTTGTGAGACACAATTAATAGGGTCTCCTTCTTCATGGGTCCAAACGGGTTCATTATCATAGTCCGCAAGGTTTTCACCTTCCTCTTCTTATATAACTCTCCATTACAGTTTAAGGCACGTCTCTTTGGGCATATATGGAAACATGCCTCATTGGTAGCACTTCGGGCTTCGATACACGGCATAGGGACTAGCTGTTTTTTTTTTGCTAAACTTCTAGTTTCGCTTGTATTGTCTTAGGTTCTACCTTTGTCACTAATGCTGGTTGCTTGTTAGTGATGTTATCTGACCCTTGCTCATTATGGAAGTTTTTGCGTCTAAGCGACTGTCTTTGCACATGTCGCTCAGCTCGCAAGGCAAGGTGTTGCTCTTCTTCTACTGCAAATACTGGTAGCATTGCCAATTTTTTCTGGATTATAAACGGTAGCCCATTCACATAACGTGCAGCTTTTGCTCTTTCGTTTTATTCAGGTTGGACCATGCCGATAACCTCAGAATTCCTTTGTATAATCATTGACTGATCCGCCTTGAGCGCAATTCTGGTATTGCTGAAATAGTAGTTGTGAGTAATCTGAGGGCAAAAATCGATCTTGTAATAGTTTCCACATCCTATCCCAACTTCGAATAGGATTTAACCCTTAGCATTCATGCCTCTTGCGTAATTGTGCCCACCAGCACCACAAAAAAACAGGCCCTTATAAATTTCGGTTGCTAACTTAGTGATCGAAACTAAATTAGCGATCGAAAATAATGTCAGTCACAATATTAGCGACCGAAACGATCGCAAGATAATCTTAGCGACCGAATAACTTGTATTATATAACAAGAACCAGATCTGGTTCCCATTTCCCCTCACTCTCTTTTTGCCTCCGCCACATGAGAATCCGCCCCAACCACCTCCACTCTCCCAACGACCACAACCACCACTATACACTCCCGACCACCACCACCACCGTCACCTCCCCCTCCCCCACCATCACTTCTCCCTCCTCTCATTTCCAACACACGAATTATCCTTAGAGCTAAAATACCCGACGACCACGGGCAACGATAAGCTTCTGCGATCACTGCCTGCAGTACCCCTGCCCCGCAGTAGCCCTTTGCCCACTCAAACCATAACCTAATTTGTTCAAAGTTGTATAATTCTCTAAACCCTTATTATCTTTAAATTGTTTATATTTTGGAGAAGTTTGATCGGTTTGATGGTTTGGGTTTATTTGGATGATGGTTGATTTTGGTATAGATTGTTGTATTATTTTGTTGTGAATTTTGGAATGGTTGCGGCGCTGGAATGTAATTAATTTAGTTTGTTATTGAAAAATTAGGTTGCACTTGGCTTGTGAATAGGGGTGTTCATCGAAAAGAAGTTTGTGAATTATTTGATTTTAATAAACTAATTTTTTATTTAAAAATAGTTTGTTAATGAATTAATAGTGAATTTAGGTATGCCTTTAATTGAACTAAAATTGCAATGGCTAATTGTTGATTGTAATTTTTAAGAAATTTGTTTTTGGACAAAAAAATAATATCAAAAATTGATTATTAACTAGTAAAAAAGAAACATTTGGATTATTAAATAGTTGATTGTTTATGTAGGGAAGGCGCAGTTTTAATTGTTTAAAGATTTTAAGTTAGGTTGATTTGTTTGGTGGGGAAATATGAAGAGTGAAATCGCATAATTTGGTGGGGAATTATGAAGAGTGAAATATGAATTTTTGGTGGGGAAATATGAAGAGAGAAATCGAAGAATTTGTAGCCAGATGTATCATATGTCAACAAGTTAAGATCGAACATCAATGACCAGGAGGACTACTACAACCCTTAGAAATCACTATGTGGAAGTAGGAATCGATTTCTATGAACTTCATTACTGGGCTTCCAACGACGACCGGGGGGAAGGACTTGATTTGGGTAATCGTAGATCGATTGACGAAGTCAGCCCATTTTCTACCCATCAAGTAAACGTGGAATGTGAGATGACTGACAGAATTATATGTGAACGAGATAGTTCGACTGCATGCAATACCGAGTTCAATCATATCAGACAGGGATGCTAGGTTTCAATCTCGTTTTTTGGAAAGGCCTACAGGAAGCATGCGGGACCCGACTAAATTTCAGCACGGCATTTCACCCCGCCACCGATGGCCAGACAGAGAGGACCATACAGACGCACGAAGATATGCTACGGTCGTGCCCTCGACTTCACGAGGTCTTGGGATGCCCACCTACCACTAGTAGAGTTCGCCTACAACAACAGCTTTCATTCCAACATTGGCTTGGCGCCCTTCGAAGCCCTTTATGGTAGAAAATATCAATCCCCTATATACTGGGACGGTATAGAGGATGTAATGACTATAGGGCCGGACATGGTACAACAAATGGTAGATGTTGTCAAACAGATCAGATCATGGATAAAGGCAGCACAAGATCGACAAAAGAGCTACGTCGATACCCGACGAAGACCGTTGGAGTTCGAGACTGGAGACCATGTGTTTTTTAAGGTTTCTCCCACCAAAGAGGCGATGCAATTCGGGAGGAAGGGGAAGTTCAGCCCTCGCTATATCGGGTCGTACGAAGTACTGGAGCGAATCGGAGCGGTCGTCGACCGACTGACCTTACCAACAGACCTATCAGTAATACACGATGTATTGCACTTATCTCAACTCAGGAAATACCTGGCCGATGCAAGCCATGTAATCCAGTACGTACCAGCGGAGCTAGATGGAAACTTGTCATACAAAGAACGACCACAAGAGATAATAGACTATCGCGAGAAGATCCTGAAAAATCGGACAATATCCTTTGTCAAGGTTTGGTGGGCGAACACCGAGGCGTCGGAGGCCACTTGGGAACGTGTAGAGGAGATGCGTGAACACTACCCGGAACACTTTCAAGGTAATTAGTCAAATTCTAAAAGTTGGTAGTTTAGACAATTTAGTTTCGAGGACGAAACTTTTTAAAAGTTGGTAGTAATATAATAACCTAAAATATCGGCACATTATTTTTTATTATTAATAATTAATATTAAGACAAAAGTAGATAAAAACGTACAAGTTAGTACTAAAAATTTAATTCTCAAACTACATTTTTAAATAGAACTATGAACTCGTCATAAAATTCTGAGAATTTTGATATATTTAGTTTGACGATCAGTTAAAATAATTACACCAAATATAAACCTAAAGGATAACGTAATCCCAAACTATCCTAATTGATCAATCATGGGATGACACGTGGGATCTCCTTATCCCTTCCTTTCTTTTTTCCCCGGCCTTCCCCCACCTGTTTCTCCTTCTCCTCCTCTCCCTCTTTCCCCGTGCCAAACCCCTCCGCCGCCCAGCCCCGTCGTCGCCACCAGCCACTACCGCCACCTCCCTCCCTTCCTTCCTCTCCTCCTCCTTCTTCCTTCCTTTCCCCCTTTCTCCTTCCTTTCCCTCCACTTTTTCTCCCCTCAGCGAGCCTCCGCCGCCAACCTTCCCCCATAGCCGCTGCCTGCTGCCGTCGCCACTGCTGCCTACCGCCGCCTGCCACCATCACCGGACAGCCTCCTTGCCCCCCAGCTGTCAGATCCAGTCGGTCAGCCAACCGCCACAACGATCTCCCCCGCCATAGCCCAAGCTCAGCCAGCGCCGCCGCCCTGCTCCGCACACTGCCTCCGCCTAGCCGCCACCAGCCACCTCATCGCCCCACAGTCGCTTTCACCGACTATCGCGCTCACTCCTCTCCTCTCTCGCGTGAAGTAACCCAACCCCTCCTAACTCCCTTGGTCGTGATATGAGATTGTTTGTGATACTCTGATATTTGATGGTGTAAATTGTCAGAGTTTGGGACTGTACTGAGACGATGATCCGCAGGTTGCGGTGAGTTTGGGAGATGAGGATGATGTATGGGGTGATTGTTTGGTATGATAATCACTATTAGCGTACGATTGACGATAATTCGATACGAATTGAAGTTAAATGTAACGTATATACTTATAATAATGAATCGTCGATGAATACACGAATATAAATGATGGGATAAGCTTAATAGAGACGCTAACTAAGAATGGAGAAATAGACGAATTAAAAATGGGACGAACAAAGTAATGCGTTCTAATAAATTCGATAATCATGACATGAATAAAGCGTACGAGTCATCGCTTGGGAATCTACCAAATGACAAGTTGATAAATCAACGAAATGGTATACGTTGTAACTAATTAAAACATTGAGCCTCGTGCGAGAATGGTATCGGGACGAAGGAGAGGTTCGCTTTCCCTTATATGGATTTAGTATTATCGTCGAGGCACTGGGCACTGGTTTGCAGGGACTCGAATGTTGCGCAGGGATACGGGCTCACCCTGGCGACTTAGATACTGGACCGTGCTTACAGGTATGCCACTAGGGGTTGCTGGAAAAATGTTTGCAGGGACCTGGGGTTGCGGCAGGACTTAGCCCCCCTGGCAACACGGGTGCTGGACAGTTGCTTGCAGGGAGCCAATTGATGATGCGCTGATGTGGTCTCATGTTGGGAGTGGAAGGAATCTCCACTGGTTAAGCATCTTGCATATTTGATTCGAGCATATTTGTTGACCTAATCCTTGGGTGGTCAAAAGTGGAATAAAAAATTCAAAAGCGTAAGAACATTGATAAAATAATTAAATGTAAAAGGGACCGGAAGGAGAAAACTGTGACATTGTGGATAATGGGGTTTTAATATACTGTCAAGCGACAGCTACACATGTGCTAGGGTCTTAACATGTGCAGTCATGTCGATTACAGTACCCGGGGTCTACTGAGCGATTCCTTGCTCACGGGTTTCCTTTTTGTTTTGGTTTTGTTTCCTCTATGATTAGGTACTAATGGAGATGGGGATGGTTCAGAGTAGATGTGAGCTAAGGATGGATCCCTTCTGTTACTGTAATGAGAACCTTATTTTGTAATAATTGAACCTTAAGGTCAAACAATGGGGAATTGTAATAATCGACTTCTCATACCTTCTACTGTTTAAATGTAGTTCTGGACCATTGTGTGATAGCTGCGTCTGGATTGTATTATTTTGTGGTTGTGCTATGTAAAATGGAGATTGAGATATGTAATCATATCAGTTGATGCTTCCTTTTCGTTCTTATCAGTAGACCCTATACAAAATATTGCCTTGCTATGGATATCTGTCTGTAGCGACAGTGATGTCACGTGTTTATAAATTATAAAAATGTCGTGGCGTTACATAACCTATGAGCAAAAGAAGCTCAGTAACCTAAAGTGTATGTTTCTGCTAACGGCTATGACAAACACCGAAAGTCCCTAAAAATATTTTTCTATTATAATAGAAAAACATAATGCCATATATAAAAAGTATTGTTTTTTATAACGTTTAATATGTATTCGTATTTCCTTAAGTATCTTTCTTTACGTTTATTTCATTACTCAACTTGAAAGACACACCCTGTTAGATATGAGAGACTCAGATTTAAATGAAAGAATGTCAATCGTCAACCGGACAAGTCTATTTGAAACGCACAGCCATTTTCTTTCCAGTTCGCATCACCATGCGCTTTTCCATTCAATGCGACAAGCGATACCGACATTGATAAGGACATCCCTGCAGAGAGTTACTTGTGGCATCAACCACCAACGGCTTAATCGCCGCTGCATGCATGCGGAGGGGTCGAGTACGCTGCCGTCCCCTCCCCAGTTAGTTTCTACTTGTCCGTTATGATAATTTAGGGGACAAACATATTTAGAATCTCAAAACTGATACACATGCCTTTAAGGCTTTCAAACAACCAACGACGACTCACTTGGATCTACGAAGGCTCGCAAATGTCGACCTTCGTAATTCAAGGACATATACGTATATTTAGTACCCTTTTAATACATACACCGCATGATCAAATATAATTCATCGTATCGCCACACAAAGCATACATATATATAATAAAATACACCCATAGCATTTTGATGTCATGATTAGTATTAAAATAGTGTATCATATCCTATGCATGCACCCATGCATATATTATCGAAACCTTAGTTACGTTATCGCCTCAACACATCAACAAAACAAACAAGTATATCATCACCCTCCTTACGGTATCCTCCTCATCATAATCATCATAACACGTGATATTGATGAAATATTAAGCACAAGACGGATCGAGAAGGGTTAGCTTACCTTTGAAGCGTGAAAACCCTAGAACGCCTTAAGCTTCAAGAAACCCTAGCAAACCCTAACACCCAACGTCATCAAGACACTTCACCTTGCTCTGCCACTCTTGGTCACCGCTAGATGCCGGATTTTGACAGAAAAGTTGTCGAAAGGTTTTTTATTAAGCGCTTCAAGCTTAAATCACGTACAACTCTAGCAACCCGAGATGCCCAAACTTCACCACTTTATTTTCTGTTTGTCGCCATCTCTCCGGACCCGCTGCTACCCACCGGTGGTCGAAAAATATCGTCGGAGAAACCCTAGAGGTATTTTACGTGGGGTTTTATGGAGAACTAAAAGGAATTCATCATAGGCCTTTGTGGCTACTACTGTTCGGCTTGGGGAGGTCCTTGGTGGTCATCTGAGTCCTCTTTAAGTGATGGAGATGTGGGTTCGTGGTGGTTGATGGGATGAGCTCGTTAGTGTCGAGTTTGGCCTTGGTTTGGTATCACGGCGAAGAGGACGTCGTGAAGAAGGAGAAAGGATGGAGAGGAAGAGCTAGTGATGCTTGATGGTTAGCGAGTTGGTGAAGGGGTCTTGGTTTGGCGAGGTGTTCAACGGGATGGTGAAGATGGCGTGATGATAGTGGTTATGGCGCATTGTGAAGGGTGTTTGTTTTGAGTTCCATCTCGGTGGTTCGGTTGTGTTGAGACGCTGGTTGGTGCTGATGGTGGTCGTTGCGTGGTAGTGGTGATGAGGGTGATGGTGGCGTTGGTGATGGTTGGTGAAGGGGAAGGTGGCGGGGAGGTGAGCAGTGAGTGGAGTAGAGGGAAATGAGTGTGCACAATTTTATTATATGTAGCACATAGTAGGACAATGATGTAAAAGGAAAGAAACTTGTCAGGGGAAAAATGAATTTGGGAGAAACACATATAAGACGCCAACATTGTACACACACGATCACGGAAGATCTCTGTATCTTTTCCCTCTTTAAATTTTCGTTAGACTGTTCTTTATCCCAGTTTCATAATATTAATCTCTTGATAATTAATTCATGTCGATTTAATATCCCAGTTTCATAAATATCGATATCGTATCCCATATCAAAATCCAAATTTTTTGGGATTACAATGGTTATCCCTAACGCACAACATTCCTAAGATTTTAACGTTACATTATAACGTAACGTTATATCGCTACTTATTCGTTATCCTTACTCGCGGGTTATAACGTTTTCTATTCGTTATATTTATTCGAACGTGCACTTAATACGTATTTTTAATTTTTGAAATTTTGGGATATTACTGTTGTCTTCATAAAGTATTATGAGTTCCTCTTGGATGAGTTGACTAATTGATCTCAAAGATACACATTTTCGGCTTGCTTCATGTATTGCTATAAGCTCTGAATGATTCAAAAAAGTTGCTACAAGAGTCTGCTTTACTGATCGTCAGGATATAGAAGTATCACCATAAGTAAATACATATCCCGTATACGACTTTTCTTTGTAAGGATCAGACAGGTATCCGACATCGGCATATCCAATCAATGCAAACTTCGTTCCTTTAGGGTAAAGTAATCTCATACCAATACTTTCTCGAAGATAACACATGATATGCTTGACTCCATTCCAATGCCTCCTTATGGGTGCAGACCTATGCCGAACCAATAGATTAACAGCAAATACAATATCCGGTCTTGTATAATTTACGAGATACATTAATGCCCCAATTGCACTTAAATAGGAACTTCTGGTCCCAAAACTCATTCTCCCTCTTCCAGAGGTTGAAATTCATCTTTCTTAATATCCACTGAATGAACATCCATTAGAGATTTAAATGAATGGGCGCTATCCTTATAAAATCCAGATAGTACATTTTTCGTATAGGATGATTGATGGATGAATATCCTGTATGACAAATACTCCACTTGTATTCCTAGGCAAAATGTTGTTCTTTCAAGTTGTTTTATCTCGAATTCTCTCTTCAAAAGTTGAGACGCTGTAGTTAACTCCTCTGGAGTACCTACAAGGTTCAAATTATCCACATACACATCAATAAGCAAAACCATTTCGTGATTTTTTTAATGAAAGCACATGGACATACTAAATCATTTATATATCCATTTCTGATAAGGTATTCACTTAATCGATTGTACCACATGCGACCAGATTGTTTCAATACATACAATGATCTTTGTAGCCTAACAAAATATAACTGATTAATTCTTTGCGCTTTAGGCACCTTAAAGCTTTTGGGGATTTTCATATAAATCTCATTTTTCAAGAGATCCATATAAGTATGCGGTGACAGCATCCTTTAATTTGGTTTTCAATCCATACATAGTTTCCATGCTTATGAGGAAACGAAATATAATTCCACCCATCATATGTGATTTGATTTCTGAATAATCAATATCAGACCTTCGTGAGAAGCCTTGAGTGTCTAATTGAGCTTTGTATCTCACAACCTCATTTTTCTCATTTCGTTTTCAAACGGATGCGTTGTGCCACAAGCACGTCAGATTAGTCCCCACTTATAATATAAATATGTAGATAGAATGAGCAGGGGTCGATTCCACAGAGAGATGAAGTGTTCAATCAAATTCAAATTCCTAATTATTTAGCCTAAAACTAAAAGTTATGGGGTATTCGGAACTAAATTGCAAACTGATTAAGTACTAATAAAAAAGAATTAAAGGAATTACAATAACTACTTGCACTGGATTGATTAAACAGGTTGAAACTATTGGAAACAAACGTAGGGAGGATTCTCATAACTTCACGCAGCTTAGGGATTAATAATTGAAACTAAGGACAATGGAACATATATAATTTGATAAATTGAAAATGAAGTGTTATAAGACTTGTAAATGAATGATTTGGCCGAGATAGAGGGGATACCTGTAATCACGTTCTCTGGAGTTCTAATTATCAAGATAGTTTGAATAACTAAACTAATCATCTAATTCACATACCACGATAGCATGAATATATAAAATAGACAATTGAATTAATCAAGGAACATACCAGACATGAATAAAATAGCAACATAGATTGGTCTACTCATTAATATGTCAAAAGACCTAGATAAACTATAGCAAGAAAGCTTGGCCTATAACTTATCAAGTTGCTACTTAACATGATCAATTTAGATTTAATCAATAGCATAATCAACCTATGACTACATCTAAGTGGCTAGTTTAGATAGAAATTATAAGTTAATTTTGATATAGTCAATGCATAATGTTAACTAGGTAGCCAATCTAGATAAAATCATTCATCAACTATGATAAAGCTCTAAGCTTTGACTACATTCATACAAAAAAAACTCTGATTATATTGATAAATAGAACATATCTCATAATCCCTTATCTTTGTGTCATTATGATTACTCCCTACTAACATATAACTAACTCACACTACAAGAAATCAAGGTATTTTCCGACGGATAATTTTAAACTGTCGGAATATTATCGACTGGATTTTTTTTTCCGTTGGAAATAAGAAAATTACCGATTATAATAATTTCCATAAAAAAATTACTGACGACTTGATCTTTGGGTCGGAAATTTACTGATGATTTGATCTTTTCCGTGGAAAATTTACCGACGAGTTAAAAATGCCGTCGGAAAGTCGTTTCTCCAAAAAGTTTCAAAAACACAGATCTGGATCTGGTTATTCGACACCCAACACAAACCACCTCCAATCTACGCCTACCCACACCCTCGCCTCCGCCCACACCCTCACCGTCTCTAATCTATGCCTTCGCCTCGCCCACATTGATCTCCCAATCGATGGCATCGATCTCTGCTGTCGTCTCCCGCCCATGCCTCTGCCCCAACCAACGCCACCGCATATGCCCTTGCCCACCTGCACCGTCGAATCCTAGGGTTCATCCGAGTGCGGACGTGTCACTTCATCCTCCGTCTCCGATTCGTTCTCCTTACTCGTAGTTAGTTTTGATTTCGAATACGGAGGAGGATGAGGTGAAGACATTGTTTGTTGTAGGATTACCTGGTGATGTGAAGGCGAGGGAGATCTATCATTTGTTCAGGGAGTTCCGGGGGTATATGTCATCGAATATACAACGACGGTCGGAGCATGGACAGGTCTGGTAGTGCTGTTAGGATTCTGAGTGCTTGTGATGGATTGATTTTGTCATTTTGATGGAGTGTTGAAAATTTAGGGTTTCACGTGATTCAAGTTTACTTAGGATTGTTTGGAATTTGACGTGGTTGTTTGGCGTGGAGAAATACTGATTCACCATTAGATAGAGTGAACCGTAAGGTTAGGAGGGGTTTGATGATGAGGTTTCGATTGATTTGCTGCTTGTTCTCCTATTAGGATTATGTTGTTCTTTTTCCAGCTTCTTCTCCCTTATGAGGTTTGATTATGTTAGTCTCCTATTACCATTATGTTGTTCTCCCTTTGTGCTTACTGTTTATACTGGTTATTTGAATTGGTAATCATCATTTTAATGATGATGGATCTGGTTATGACTTCCTGTATTCATCATCTCCTTGGGAACGCGCTGAAGTTCGTATGAAAGTTGCACTCCCTACAATCATTCTTTTGTTTTTTTTTTTTTTTTTTTTTTTTTTTTTTTGGTGTCTTCTTCATCATCATGTTGAGTGTGTCTCTCATTAAATCGCGCTGTTGATGCTTCTAATAATTATTCTTCCTTCGTGTAGCTGATGTCTAATTCCTTCGTATAATTTTCAAGGGATCAAGCTACTTCTCCAAGACCGCCACATTTTCAAAGATCAAGAAGTAAAAGCTCGTCATCGTAATTTTTTAGTTGATCGAGATTGTAATTTTAACTCCTTCTAATTTGTTATGACTTGTCTCAGCTTTGGTATTTCGATTGATTTATGGTGATTGAAGACTTTTTGTAATCTTGGATTTTATGTTGAATGTAATTTTGGAGTTAATACATTTGCATTCTTGCAGTATGTTGTGTTTTGGTAATATGCATATGTTGGATTTATATGTGTGCACAGGGTAGGAGCATAAAATTGCCCTGTCAAATATCTGGAATGCATTGTTTCCGACGGCTAGTGGAGAGTCATCGGAAAATTTCCGACGACTAACAATGTCTGTCGAAAAATTTTCGACAACTTTTCACTAGCCGTCGGAAATCTTTTCCGACGACTTTTGCTACCCGTCATAAAAATTCCGACGACTATGCGATGGTCGTCAGAAAGTTTCCGATGAAATATTGATTGTTGTCGGAAAAGGTTATTTCTGACAAGCACTTTTGCAACGACCCTGTTTTCATCAGAAAGTCATCGAAAACATCATTTTTTGACGACTTTTCGACAATTTTTGTTTATCGATAAGGTCCTATTTCGTTGTAGTGTCATTGAATTGGAAAGCATCACAAACATAGATAATATGCAATTGCAACCATCATAACCATTTAGATTGAATCAAATGACTAAAGTGCATAAATAACCAATAAAAATACTTACAGACCAATGAATAAGGATTTGAGAATGATAATCAAAAGCTAAACAGCTCTAAAAATCAAATCCGAGAAACACGAATGAAGAATAATGATATTGTAGATCTAAATTAAACCCTAAAAATGACAATTGGATCGCTATAATGATAATCACAATCGTGACGATGTTATAACTAAAAAAATTTTCAAGATTTCGATGCGATTTTCTCCAGATTTCTTAGGGTTTTCATATTTTCATATAAATACACCATGTTATGTTCGTTTTTAAGAGGGGGGAGGCACACATTCTTAGCCTTCGTTTCTAGGGTTTAGCTAGGTCATACACATCATTATTCTTCGTTCGTGTTGCTCGGATTGGATTTTCAGAGTTGTTTAGCTTTGGATTATCGTTCTCAAGACCTTATTCATTGGTTTGTAAGTACTTTCATTGGTTATTTATGCAAAGTAGTCATTTGATTCAATATAAGTTGGCTATGATGATTACAATTGCATATTTATCTATGTTTGTGTTGCTTTAATTCAAATTCAATGAGTGAGTAGTTTATTGGTAAGGAGTAGTCATAATGACACAAAGGTAAGGGATTATGAGATCTGTTTTATTTACCTATCGAATTTGATTTGTTTCATATGAATGTTATCAAAGATGAGAGCTTTAGCATAGTTGATGCATGATTTCATTAGATTGACCACCTAAATGATTTATACACTGACTATAACATGGTTAGCTTATGAATACCTCCAAATTGGTCACTTAGATGTGTTAGGTTAATCTAGCAAATGATTCAATCTATGTTGGTCATATTAAGTAGCAACTAGATAAGTTATACACCAAGCTATCTTGCTATAGTTTATCTTGGGTCTTTTGACATATGAATGAGTAGACCAAACTATGTTATTTTGTTCATGTTTGGTATGTTCCTTGATTGATTCAATTGTCTATTGTATATGTTCATGCTATCATGGTAGGTAAGGTAGATGATTAGTTTAGTTATTCAAGCTATCTTGGTAATTAAAACTCTAGTGAATGTGATTAAAGTTATCTCCTTTATTCCAACCAAATCATTCATTTGTAAATCTATAAACATTTCATCTTCAATTTACTAAACAATATATTGATCCATTATCCTTAATTTTGATAATTAATCCCTAAGCTGTGTGAAATTATGAGAATCCTCCCCACGCTTATTTCCAATAGTTTCACCCTAGATAATCAACCCAGTACAAGTACTTTTTAATCACCTTAGTTTTTAGTTCTTAATTGTTAGTACTTAATTAGTTTGCTGTTTAATTCCAGATTCCCCACGATTCCTAATTTTATGTATTGTTAATAATTAAGCACTCCATCTTTCTGTGGGATAGATCCCTACTCATTCTATCTACATTTATATTACAAGTGATGACTAATCTTGATGGGCAAACGACAACGCATCAAAGATTTTGACGTGGTTGCCAGAGAGACGGTAACGTGTCAAATATTAAATTTTTAGTGATCAATTAGATTTTTAATTATTTTCCTAAAATTGCTTTCTTCCTTTAGTAGCTTATTTTCATTAAATTAAATAAAAAAATAAAATCGTATAACTCTATTTTAAGTAGTTACTGGGATCATTTTTACTTTTATATGCAATTGAGAAGTGGTAGGATTACAAGAACACAAGTTTGAAAAATTATTTCTGAATTAGGAACAAAGCAATCTCAACATTCGACTACTCTTCTAATTCTACTCCTTTTCCATCTTTCTCTAATATCAACACTTCTATAGTATCTCTCCTATTCAATTTGCTAATTTAAAAATGGGGAAAAATGCTGACAATGTTCCTCTTAATGAGGCGAACAATGCTAATAATGCAATGTTAATCGTACTCTATGTGAGCTTTCAGCTCCAAACCGCTTTGCATTATTCTTCTTGAAGTTTTCAAATTATAGTTTTTAATGGCCATATTGGTGAAGATCCTCATAGATAAATTAAAGAATTCCATGTTGTTTACAATTCTAGTAGAGTTAATGGCGTTGATGTTGAAACAGTAAAACTATATGCTTTTCCTTTTAGTCTTCAAGACATGCTAAGGATTGGCTATATGAATTACCATCCAACTCTATTAGTAATTGGGTTGATATGCAAAAACTATTTTTAGAAAAGTATTTTCCATATTCTCGAACTACAAATCTCAAAAAAAAAAAAAAAAAATTTTGGAGTCAAACAAAAACCAGGTGGAAGCTTACATGGGTATTGGGAAAGATTTATGAGATTATGTGCAAGTTGTCCTCATCATAGTATCGCCGAAAATTTATTTATCCCATATTTTTATGAAGGAATGTTACTTGAAGAACTCTATATAATAAATGCATCTAGTGGTGGCGTTGATAGTCGGGATATAGCTTGTTGTGAGACTAAGAAAGGGGAGGGAGAGGGGGGAATAGTCTCTCTTTCAAACTCTAATGTCAAACTAACGAAAGTCGTTGAGACAGAAAGGCTGTTTTGAGCTTACTACAGTAATGCGGAACCTTACTGTAGTAACGTTGGTTCCTTTTAGTTAATTGTTGGTTGAAGTTGATAAGCAGTAGAGTTAAAGGTAGTGAAAGAAGCAACGTAAAAAATATGAAGGTTTTTATACTGGTTAGGCAATATAGTTGAAATACGGCTTGCACATGCGAAGGAGTTAGAGGAGACAAAGAAAGAAATGAAAAAGAAAGCTTGAAGGAAACATGAGGGAGATGGAGGAGATGGATGAGATGGAGGAGTAGAAAAGAATGGTTCGAAAAATGTGTGTCAACTTATCTCCTATTATGAGTTTTAATCCTTTTACCGGGTAAGAGATGCAGCCTCCTTCACAACAATAGGCCTTTTCCCGTGATCTCATCTTTCCCCCACTTTGTATTAGCCTAAGCCTTCACATTGTGGTAGCGGACGTCGTAAACTGACGATTTGTTTGGATGTGAGACATGACAATTTGTTTGTATGCATGGATTAGACCATTCGATGAAATTTCGTTTGATTCCCGAATCTGTATTATAGTCTACGGACGGTTCGCAGCACTGTGGTCGACTTTCTGTTAATTGTTTGTAACAACAGGTTAAGTATTACAAAAAGTGGATTGTTTGTAAATTTGAGAAACATAAATGACGACTAAAAACAAACGTAATCGTCACATTTGGCGACAAAATATGGCCTTCGTCGCAAAAGTCACAATATTTTTCCAACTAAATTTGGCGACCAACATCAAGAATTAGTCTTTAAATTTGACGACTAAAGGTGTATTTAGTTGCTAAGTTTGCAACCAAAATAACATTTTAGTCGTAAAGTTTGCGACTAAATATGGCCTTCGTCGCAAAAGACACAGCATTTTCTCAACTCAATTTCGCGACCAACATAGAGAATTGATCGCAAAATTTGACGACTAAAACTTTATTTAGTCGCTAAATTTGCAATCAAAATATCATTTTTGTCTTCAAATTTTGGAGACCAAAGAAATGACGACCTTAAAACACTCAAAAACACTTGAAAAGGATAAAAACGTCATAAAACGACCTCAAATAACTTGAAAATGCAAGAAAACATGAAAAGCGCCATGAAATAACTTTAAAACACTTAAAAACACATGAAAGGCTAAAAACACCAAAAAAAACAAATCAAGTCTCTTAAAAAAACACATAAACGAATTAAAAGGGTCAAAAGCACCATAAAACAGCCTCAATAACTTGAGAACACAAGAATCTATCAAAAGAGTCTTGAAATGATATAGAAAGACTCAAAAAAATATGAAAAGGCTAAAAACAATATAAAACAATCTAAAATAACTTGAAATCGCAAGAAACTGTGAAAAGTACCTTGGAATAAGCTTAAAACATACAAAAAAAACACATGAAAAGCATAAAAACACCACAAAAACAACTCCAATGTCTCAAAAACATTCAAAAATGAATGAAAAGGCTTATGAACATCATAAAACATTCTCAAATAACTTGAAAACCCAATAAACAACAAAAACAGCCTTGATATGACCTTAAAACACTCAAAAACACATGAAAAGGATAAAAACACTATAAAATAACCTCAAATAACTTGAAAACGCAAGAAACTATGAAAAGAGCCTTGAATTGAGTATAAAACCCACAAAAACACTTGAAAAAACTAAAAACATCATAAAAACAACTCTAATCACTTCGAAACACACAACAACCAATGAAAAGTTGTATAAACACCATAAAACACCTCAAAAAACTTAAAAACGCAGGAATCTATGAAAAGTGCCTTGAAATGACTTTACAACGCTCAAAACCACATGAAAAGGCTAAAAACACTACAAACCAACCTCAAATAACTTGAAAACGCATGAAACTATGAAAAGAGCCTTAAAATGAGCTTAAAACACTCAAAACACAAGAAAGGCTAAAAACATAATAAAATAACCTCAAATAATTTGAAAACAGAAAAATCTATCAAAAGAGCCTTGAAATGACCTTTAAACACTCAAAACCATTTGAAAAGTCTAAAAACGCCAAAAAAAACAACTTAAAATAACATGAAAACGCAAGAATCTATCAAAAGAGCCTTTAAATGACATTAAAACACTCAAAAACACTAGAAAAGTCTAAAAATACCATAAAAACAACTCAAATCTCTTTAAAGACAAAAAAATGAATAAAAAGTGGTAAAAACACCATAAAACAATCTCGAATAACTTAGGAATGCAAGAATCTATCAAAGGAGCCTTGAAATGAGCTTAAAACACTTAAAAAACTTAAAAAAACACTTAAAAACATATGAAAAGGCTAAAAACACCATTAACAATCTCAAACAACTTGAAAAAGCAAGAAACAATGAAAACAGCATTGTAATAACCTTAAAACACTCAAAAACAAATGACAAGTCTAAAAACACCATAAAAACAACTCCAATCTCTTCAAAACATACAAAATACGAATGAAAAGTGGTAAAAACACTATAAAACAGGCTCAAGTAACTTGAAAACGCAAGAAACTATGAAAAGAGCTTTGAAATGTGATTAAAAAAACTTAAAACTTGTGTTTCAGTGAACGGTGTTTGCGGGGAAAATTTTCAGTGCGATGACACCTATGAAATTTGATGTGGAAAAATTTGATGATACAAACAATTTTGGACTTTGGAGAGTGAAAGTCGTTGCCTTATTAACCCAAAAAGGAATCGAAGAGGTTCTGGAAGGGGTTGATAAGTTACCGACGGAAATGAAGATAAAAGATAAGGCAAAAATGGATAAGAAGGCGCGTACGGCTTTACAGTTGTGTCTTTCAGATAACGTTCTTCAGAACGTCTCAGAGGAGAAAACTACTAAGTCTCTTTGGGATAAGCTTTCTAGCTTATATATGAGCAAATATGTTGCTTCTCGTTTGTACATTAGGTAGCGTCTCTGTTCCTTCAAAATGAAGGAGTCCACTACCTCATTGGAAAAGCAATTGACGGAGTTTCAGACTATTCTTGTTGGTTTGAAAAATGTTGGAATCACCATTGACGACGAAGAAGCGGTGGTGATTCTATTGTGCTCTCTCCCGAGCAGCTATGAGGCTTTTGTGACTGCTACGATCCATAGTCAAGACTCCTTAACATTGGAAGATGTAAAGATAGGCTTGACTAGTAGTCAGCTGAGACATAAGCTTTCTGAGTCGTCTATGCCTTCGAGTTCCAATGATGGGCTATTTGTTCCGGGGAGACCAAATCAAAGACAGCAAGAAAAATCTAGAGGCCGCTCCAAGAGTTGATGGTATTGTCACTACTGTCATCAGAAGGGACATTGGCGAAATGAATTTCCTAAGCAGAAGAAGGAGGAATCTCCAGTTGGTGGTATTGTCGAGACATAGTCTATCTCGATTGTTCATATATGTGCTGTGAAGTCTTTGGTTGTATCCACTTCAGAGTGGGTTATGGACTCTGGTTATACTTTTCACATATGTCCACATCGAGCGTGGTTTACCACATTTGCTAAGTCCTAGGGTGGGCAAGTTCTTATGAGCAATGATGCTGCCTGTAAGATCTTAGGCGTTGGAGAGGTTCGTATACGGATATGGGACAGTGTTGTACGAGCGTTGAAAGATGTTCGTTATGTTCCAGATGTCAGGAGGAACTTTATCTCTTTAGGTTCTCTTGATCACGAAGGATTTTCGTATCACTCTCAAGATGGGGACATGGAGGTAAAAGAGAAGAACATGGTGGTGATGAAGGCTCGACTTCGTGCTGGTTTATACTACTTGATCGGGTCTACTCAGAATGGAGTTGTAGTTGTTGCAAGCTCATTGAAAGTCAACGAGTATGAGAGCAGTTCAACAATGAAGTTGTGGCATATTCGGCTTGGGCATATGGCCAATAAGGGGATGGATGTTCTGAGTTCGGCTGGCTCGCTTGGAGGTTTGAAGACACAGAAGCTCGGGTTCTGTGAGGGTTATGTCCTCGGTAAGCAAAAGAGAGTGTCGCTTGGTGGTGCATTGAACAAAACGGAAAGGACACTCGACTACATTCACTCAGATTTGTGGGGGCCATCTCCGCATGCTTCGATGGTAGAAAAAAGGTATTTTTTTACCTTCATCAATGATTATTCCGATTATGTCTGGATATATTTCTTAAAAGAGAAATCGAAGGTATTTAAGGCTTTCAAGGAATAGTTGAAGTTGATTGAGACGCAAATCGGTAGGCAGATCAAGAGACTTCGAACCGACAACGGGATGGAATTTGTGAACAAGCAATTTCTGGAGTTCTATAAGGATAAAAGCATTGTGAGGTATTGCACTGTCACTTATACACCTCAGCAGAATGAGGTAGCAGACCACATGAACTAGACGCTCTTGGAGCATGCTCGGTGCATGCTAATTGGGGACGGGCTGAAGGAGCCATTTTGACCTGAAGCGGTTATGACGGCCTGTTATCTGGTAAACAGGTCATCCTCCTCAGCATTATCTATGAAGACACCTTATGAGACTTGATCTGGTAAACTTGCTGATTATTCCAACCTTCGTATTTTTGATTGTCCTGCATACTATCATATTAGTGAAGGGAAGTTACAAACTAGGGCAAAGAAGGCCATCTTTCTTGGATATCAGCCAGGTGTTAAAGGGTACAGATTGTACTCTACTGATCCATCATCACCTGGGATCATCATCAATAGAGATGTCATATTTGACGAGGAGTCAATGTTAGCCAAGAAAGTTGAGCAGCAAGGGAGTATTCAGTAACAGGTGGAGCAGACACGAGTAGTCGAGAGATCGACATTTCACGTGGAGCATCAGGATGGGGAATCCACAGATTCTGTAATTCCCACTGATGTTTTGTAGCTAGCTCAGCAAGCAGAAGATCCAAGAGTGGAGTCAATAGTACCAGATCCATTCCAGGTGGGACCCACTCTATAACAGTACCAACTTAGCCGTGACAGGGAACGATTAGAGATCAGACCCCCAGTTCGATACGGCTATTCAAATTTGGTGACATATGCACATATAGTTAGCAAAGCAGTTGAGAATGAGCCTAGTCATTCAGGGAGGCCGTCGCTACCTCGGAATGTACCCAGTGGATGATAGTTATGGAAGAGGAACTAGAGTCTCTTCACAAAAATAACACTTGGACTCTAGTTCACTTGCCGAAGGGGAAGCGCACCGTAGGGTGCAAATGGGTGTTCAAAAAGAAGGAAGCAGGCCATAACGGCGAAGTGAGATTCAAGGCCAGATTGGTAGCCAAGGGTTTCACATAGAAGGCGGTATTGACTACACTGAAGTTTTTTCTCCTGTAGTCAGGCACACTTCTATTCGAGTTCTTTTAGCATTGGTTGCTAAGTTTGATCTCAAACTTGAGCAAATCGATGTCAAAACTGCGTTCTTATATGGTGAGCTAGAAGAAGAGATCTATATGCGCCAGCTTGAGGGTTTTTCATTGCCAGGAATGAAAGATCGAATCTGTCTTTTGAAGAAATCATTGTACGGATTGAAGCAGTCGTCTCGACAATGGTATCACAGGTTTGACACCTTTATGACAAGTATTGGATACACACGGAGGCCGTACAATCAGTGTGTGTATCATCAGCAACAACTTTATAGGAGTCAGGTATATCTTTTGCTCTATGTAGAGGATATGTTGATTGCTGATAGAGGCAAGGGGACTATTGATAGGTTGAAGGTGCAACTCAGTAGTGAGTTCGATATGAAGGATCTCGACCCAGAAAAAAAGATTTTAGGCATAGAGATTGAGCAGGGTAGGAAGCGTGGAGTCTTAACCTTGAGCAGAAAAAGTACATTGAGAAGGTTCTAGATCAATTTGGCATGAAAGATGCCAAACCAGTTTTTACTCCCTTAGCAGCGCACTTCAAGCTATCCTTGGAGCTCTCACCAAAGACTGAGGACGAGATGAAGAGTATGGCCTCAGTGTCGTATGCGAGTACAGTTGGATCCCTGATGTACGCCATGGTATGCACTCAACCCGATTTGTAACAGGCAGTGTTAGTTGTCAGTCGTTATATGGATAGACCTGATAGAGGTCATTGGCAAGCCGTGAAATGGATCCTTAGATATCTTAAGGGCTCATTGGGATAAAGCTTCGTCTATGATTCAAGGCGAGGTAGAGGCAGCGACAATGTCGAGGGGTTCTCAGATTCAGACTATACTGGAGATTTGGATCATCGGCGGTCACTTACAGGGTACGCATTTATTTTCTGTGGTGGGTCACTTTCTTGGAAGGCAACTTTGCAGGATATAGTGGCTTTGAGCACTACAGAGGCAGAGTTCATAGTTGTTGCATTAGCTGTGAAGGAAGCGATTTGGTTGAGGAATTTAGCTTCAGACTTGGATTTAAAGCAAGACAACACAGTTGTTCATTGTGATAGTTCTTCAGCTATTCACCTCACTCGTGACCAGATACATCATGAGAGAACCAAACACATTGACATTCGTTATTACTTTGTACGAGATGTTAAAGATGTCAAGGTGATCAAGATTGGAACTAGAGATAATCCAGCCAATATGTTGATGAAATCGGTTCTTGTTTTAAAGTTTTATCATTGTCTGAAGTTCTTAGGAGTGGAGAGCGGTTAGACTCTACTAAGACCTAGGTAGAGGTTGTTCGACGACAATGAAGATTCTGATGACATATGCGATGATGAATTTGAGTCAAGGTGGAGATTTGTTATTTTTTATCAACTTTTATGTGCCTTAAATTGACTTGTGGTGGCCCAAGAGAGACTTATGGCTTAGCATGATTTTCTCGAGCAAGGCGGCTAGGCCTGAAATCCCCATGCGCATGATTTTGGGATGTAGAGACTCTGTCTCTGGTCCTCTTTTCTCTCATTATAAATGAGAAGCTTTAGGCAAAAGGACATGGAATACAAAAAGCAGAGGAGTTGATATATATCTCTTTTGTTTTGAGAGAAATTGAAAACACCGTTTGTTATAGAGCCTGAGAGATTTATCAAGGAGAAGATTTAATCTTCTCCATCTCTTGTTGTATAAGGATTTCTCGGTGTTTGGGTGTAGTTTGATTGTATCTCTTCATTTGACTATTGGATTCTTCATCGTCGACGGTACAATCGCACGTGGTTTTCTCGGGCAAGTGTTTTTACGTAAATCTTTATCTCATTTATTTTATGCACTTGTTATTGTTAATGTTGTAATTAACCGTCCTCGTCGTAACGAAAACACCATAAAAGACCTCAAATAATTTGAAAACTCTAGATACAATGAAAAGAGCTATGAAATGACCTTAAATACTCAAAAACACATGTAAAGGCTTAAAACACCATAAAAACAATTCAAATCTATTTAAAACCCACAAAAACGAATGAAAAGTGGTAAAAACATTATAAAACAGGCTTAAATAACTTGAAAACGAAAGAATCTATTAAAAAAGCTTTGAAATGACCTTGAAACACTCAAAAACACTTGAAAAGACGAAAAATACCATAAAACAACCTCGAATAACTTAAAAACGCAAAAATCTATCAAAAGGGCCTTGAAATGGGCTTAAAACACTTGAAAATGCTTAAAAACACATGAAAAGACGTAAAACACCATTAAAAACCTCAAAAAAAAAATGAAAACATAAAGAAACAATGAAAACAGCCTTGAAATAACCTTAAAACAGTAAAAAACAAATGAAAAGTCTGAAAACACCATAAAAACAATACCAAACTATTCAAAACACACAAAATATGAATGGAAAGTGGTAAAAACACAATAACACAGTCTCAACTAACTTGAAAACACAAGAAAATATGAAATGAGCATTGAAATGAGCCTAAAACACTCAAAAACACTTAAATAGGCTAAAAACATCATAAAAAGGACTCAAATCTCTAGAAAACACACAAAAATGAATGAAAATGCGTAAAAACACCGTAAAACAGTCTCAACTTAGTTGAAAACATAAGAATCTATCGAAAAAGCCTTGAAATGACCTTATAACACTAAAAAACACATGAAAAGGCTAAAAACACAATAAAACAACCTCAAATAAGTTGAAAATAGAAGAAACAATGAGAAGAGCCTTGAAATGTGAAAATATAAGAAACAATGAGAAGAGTCTTGAAAATATAAAACAACCTCATGCGTTTCAGAAATAGAAATAAAAAATAAACACTTCTGTTACAGCAGCCAATGTAACAAAAACAAGAAAAAAAAAAAAGCCCAGCCGATACCAAACAAGCCCTTAGCTTCTCCTCATATTTGCTCCTATACCTGAAAAAATCAGACCCAAACAAGCCCTCAGATACCCTTAAAAATAACGAATATCGAGTTAGGACTTTTGACACAGTAGAAATTGGATTTTTTGATCAGCGGATAAAGTACCAAACCCAATTAGACCCAACCCGTGGGTATCTGCACTCAATCCGCAATATATATGTATATGTATGTATGTATGTATATATGTAAAATAGGTTTCAATCATCTTATTTATTTATGATTTACTTCTATTTATATCTTATCATATTAATTCGGAGTTGACGTTATTTTTTCATTAACAAAAAAAGAAAAAAAAATAAAAAAAGATGACGTTATTTTCAATTTTCAACCTACTTTCGCAATATCCAACCTAATCTCACGCTCGGTTGCATGCCAACAAGCGTTTCTTCGTGTTTCTTGTCTGCTTGAATTCGACTCTTCGTCCTTGCTTGTCGCATTTCTTGCTTATCCAACTTGAGATTAATGATTAAATACACTTTTTTTTTTTTTAAATTTAGGTGATCAAGACATCAAATCAAACGAATATTGGGCATTAATGAAATTACAAGATATGTTATCGTGATGCTTAGTAACTCATGGGATCACTAAATGTTATGTTTGTAAGGGTTGTTTATGTTAAATGCTGCTTCTTGCTATGTTAAAAAAAAAAAAAAAAAAAAAAAAACAAAAAAAAAAAAACATCTCCTTCATAGGTAGTTTCATGTTTTAAAATCGCTCTCTTGATGCTCTTGCTAGCATTGTCAGAGTTAATCGATGATTAAAACAATATGTTATGTACTCTATCCGTTTCATATTGTTTGCAAAAAAAAAAAAACTTAACGTCCCAAAATATATACAAAGTTTTCTTTTTAATGACCTTTTCATATAAAAATCACTAATTTATCTAATTTGCTACATTACATCGTATTATCTCATCTCACAATGTTACAATAAACCCGCTATTACTTAAAGTATATTCTTTTTTTTTATACAAAAATTCAACACACATGAATTATCCTGTTGGATCAAAATGTTATATTTAATTCGGGATGGAGAAAGTATTTGTCATGTACTTATGCCTTTTATTCATAATATTATATCATATTTTTTGAAAATTGTTGGATCGGAATGGGTTATCGGCAACGGGTGGATAATGAATCGAAGATTTAAAATCCAACAAAATATAGGTTGTTTTATTCACGGGCATAACCTATTACTCCCTCTGTCCTATAAACTTTGCAACGTTTTGACCCGACGTACGTGTCGATCTAAAGTTTGACACGAGTACAACGATAATTAAACGTAATTTTTTTATAAATTTATTATAAAATATTAATTATTGTATAAATTATATACTTCAAATAATACATGTTATAAAAGGATCTGATATAATTTAATATAAAAATAAGTTTTATATTTATATATATAAAATAATATCAAATATGTATATATTATAAAGTATACCTCACTAAGGGAGTATACCCGTGGATCGGTCAGGGAACCCAACCCAACAAGTTTGCGAGGTTTATTTGCTGCTGCTTCCCAGTTGTTACTGTGTTGGAAGTTGCTAGGGTTTCATCGAACCCCGAAGTCCCCGCAGCCAGCCACCTTCCATGGAAGAAACCCCTCTCTCTTCCTCCCCGCTCCAACAACCCACGCCCAAAAAACCCAAAATGTCCTCCACCACCACCACCTCCGACGACGATGACGACACCACCACCACCACCACCAAGCCAATCCGCTACAAGCGCCGCAAAATCGCGATATTCTTCGCGTACTGCGGCGTGGGCTACCAAGGGATGCAGAAGAACCCCGGCGCCAAAACCATAGAGGGCGAC
>JAOVYX010016388.1:0-24808 GCA_035668315.1 Drosera spatulata | reverse complement strand
ATCTTGCAGCTTACCTCATGTTGTTTATGTGCATATGCAATTAGTTTTTCTTCTTGGTCATGAAGGCCACTTTGAAGCTCATTCAGTAGCACATCCGCCTCAGAAGCAATTCCCTTGAACAGCTGTGATGCGCAGGCATAAGTGAATATTGATTAATTTGATGGTTCTGATGCAGCTACACATAATATGAGTCTATGGCAAGTGTAAAATCTGCTTCAAGCTACTTACTTCCTCAATGGCTGATGAATGTCTAGATACTTCTGAATTCAGGTCCCCGAAAGTTGACTGTGAGTTTTCATCAAGCTCTCCTGCCAGACCATTTAAAGCTTCGATGCCAGAGCCAAACATAGTTTTCAACTTTCCCAGCTGCTTTCTTAGTCCTTCAGAAGCCTACAGATAGATAATATGTGTACGCATGCAGAGACTAGGATAAGCAAGACATGCAATGCAGGCAGCAAATTCTTGGCTTACCTCTGCCTTGGTAGATACAAATGTCTGCATGTCTTCTTCCATATTCTTCAGCTGCTGCTCTTGCTGATTTACAGAAGCAGCCACTGTTCTGTGCAACATTTCTAGCTGTTGCGTCAACTGGGACTGGAAGCTCTTAATCAGAACTCGGTTTTTATCTTCAATTCTGTCCTTCCGCTCTAAAATTCCATCACAGGTTAACAGGCACATAAGTTCATTTCATACACAAAGAAAAACTTTCCAAACAAAATTTTTTACGGGAGGGACCAACCAATCTTTGCAAATAAGCTTGAGATATCTGATGCTGCATTCTCCAACTCTCCTCGCAGTTCAATTGCCCGATCAACAAGGGCTTTCTCTACAAAAAATTAAGAACACTAGTTAAAATTTCTGTGACTGATTGAAATGTAAACCAGTAATGGATAACCTAAAACAAGCACGAGTAATGCGTGGAATATGGTGAAGGAGAGAGATGATGGTTAAGGCACAATCGAGAACTCCCAAAAATGCAGTTTACAGTTAAAAATCAAGGACATCGACTCAGTAGAGCATACTACAGTCAGGGAGGGATATGATAGAGAAATCATGAGCAATTTGCGGAACAAGATGATGACCGTGATGAGGATAGATAATGGCGGAAAAGATTGCTGTAACTTAAATGGGACTTACCGGAGCGGAGGAGATTGGAAATTAGGTACTCCTTCTCTTTGATTGTAGCATTTGCTTGCCGGTGTCTTTCTTCTAGGTCAACTAGCGCATGTTCAGTTTCGTCTAACTTTTTCTGCAACAAAGTCAGCAGATGTCAACTCTAGCATACACAAAACATAGTAGAATAAAGAGGAGGAGGAGGACACCTACAACAGAAAAATTAAAATATTTAGAACAACAACCAATGAAAGAGTACCTCCGTTTTCTCGAGCTTAGAGCTCAGTTCTGCTGTCAAATTACGTTGGGAATCATAGAGTTCTCTGAGTTCTGCCAGTTGCTGTCCAAGAAACAAAAAAAGGATATTTACAAAACAAAGTGGTAAAAATTTTCAGTTCGTAGAGTTGTAAAATCACCAAATCCTACCTTATCCTTCGAATCCGAATCAAGCTCCATCTTTTCTACCTTTTCTGTTAATGCCTGGACAAGAAAATAACACATAAATGAACCACAAATTTCAGGTAAAGAAGCAACATCAAATCAAAATGGTTAGCAACTCTACATACCTTTTTCTCTGCCTCTTCCTGAAGATAGCGGTCACGTGGTATATATATACCGTTCTTCTCCCTGGCAGCGTATACCTCTGAGCAAAGAAATCAAGCACATCAAAATGTTTTAGAATTACCAGTAATATCATCCATCATGGTACCAATAAGAACAGATACCAGAATTAACATGGAATCCATGGAAAAGCTATTTAGGTCAAGAAATGCCACAAAACCTTGCTTAAGCCGGTCGATTTCAGAATAAAGATCTTTGATCAATGCAGATTTCATTGTCTTTTGATTAATCTGTAAAACATCCAAATAATACCGTTGAGTGTCTTGCAAGACTGTCGATCAGTCCATCTAGAACTTAGCTTTTCCTGAAACTATGGTAACATGACGACAAACCTCCGGCCTGTTCTTAATATTCTTGGCACGATGTGCATAATCCAAAGTGTTTAGTGTCTCTTCCAGGCAATGAATGGAGGGTGATATGGTGGCAATGATGCATGTTTTTGTCTTCCCTCCCAAGGAATCCCTCAATAGTCTCGTCAGTTTGCTTTCCCTAGTATTGTGAAGAATTAGAACTTAGTTCAAACACCAATATTTTTCACATGCAACATGCATGCAGGGGGGCTAAGAAAAATATAGCATACCGGTATGGAACATGGCCAGCATGCTCCACTAGCGAGTTGATCACACGACCAAGAGTAAGTAAGCTTTTATTTATCTCCCCAGCTTCCCGAGCTCTTCCCTGCATACACATATGTGTTATGGTAAAATAAATATTCTCACGTATTGTAAAAAGCACAACCAACCCTTTGCCATAAGCCAGGGCCTATATTACTACCCAGGGCCTATATTTCTACACGAGGATACAGTTCAATGGATAGCCTAAAAACCACAGAAAAAGATAAATAAATCATTGGATTGCACAAGTCTGTTCCCACAGTAGGACGAGAATTACAGCCCTACGAGGGAAAAAATATATGCAGACAATACAAAGATGGCTTTCAGGCATTCATACCTCCCTTGCACCAGAACGCGAGATATTCTCTGAGCCAGCAAGATCTACAAGATTAAGTTTTCCGCATTTGATCATCTCCTCACCCTCCGGTGTACATTCCTTGATGTGAATTGTGATAGAAAATATTGAGTGAGAACGGCTGCTTTGTTTGTTAAGCAGTGTTTCCGCTGTACGCCTTTTAGCTGAACCCTTTTCTAGAATCTTGTAAATCTCATTAGCAGTGCACACAATCTCTTCTTCCAGCCCTCTAACAAACACCCCTCCCTTTCCATCCTCCATTAGTGCTAATGGTTTCTTGGATTTATCATCCATGTACTTGGTACATTCCTCCGGGGCCAGGAGATCAGTTATCTCCTCATTGTACAGCTCAAGGAAAGTGACCTTCATGCTGTATTCTGCACTTTGAGCTTCAAGTGAGTCGAAAATTTGCTGAACCGATCTGGGGATGACTCCAGCATCACTTGGATACTCTCCATTCTATAAGAAGACAAATAACAGCATTATCAGGAGCAGGACAGGTCAGAAGAAATAAAGAAAAAATATCTTGAAGAAACATCAATTATCATCAATTTTATTTTGAAACTAAATACCTTTTTTCTTGCTCCTCCCTCCATCGTGTAGGTCTTCCCCGTTCCAGTCTGCCCATAGGCAAATATAGTGCAGTTGTAACCCTCAAGAACTTCATTGACAATCGGAGAAATAGCATGATCAAACAAGGCTTTCTGCTTTGATGTCGGGCCAAAAACCTATGTGAAACAATTCAGCAGTACACAAAATGATCCGTCAACACTAATACCACATTTAAGAAGAAAAATACGATAGGTAAGAAGTAGCAGCAGCAAGTAATCGGTTTTAGTTCAATTTGGGTCTCATCTGAAAAGATAAGTCAAGTGTTAAATATGTCTCTTCCATACCTTGTCGAATGCAAAGGTTCTATCAATCTGCTTATTAGCTATAAACTGAGCGGCAGAGACTTCTCTTCTTATCTCATTACAAGCAATAACAACTGGCGTGTTAACTCTCTGCTCGTCCTCATTCAGAGGCCTGAATTATCATCACAAATTCCAATTGAAAAAATTAGAATCTGACACTTCGCATCCCAGATAACGAAAATATGAAAATGCACGGTCAATACAGATACACGAAATACATATTCATGAACGAATTTGACCATGGCTCACCTACAACGTAGAATAACCTGCACATTGACACCTTTATCCTTATCGTTTCTGTTGGTATTAGAATCTCCGGATCGTAGATCTCGAGTTGACTTGTCAGTTGATCTTGGAGTGTTATTGGGGGACCCGCTCATCCCTCCGTTTCCCCCTTTCCTTTGCTGCTGCCCATTGGTGGCCTCCATCGCAGATTCAACACTGGATGGAGCCCTAATAATATTCTTTTGAATTCAACCTAAATTCATCACAATTGGTTTGGTTCAGTAATGAACTTAACAATCACGCATTTCACAAAAACCCTAACCAGAAACCCTCACAATGTGGATCAACATTTGTCGATTACAACCCCATTATAACAAAGATCAATCCAAGCATCGATGAAGCAACAGATACATATATGGAAAAAGGAATCATGACGACGAATATCAAGAGTACAAAACAGATCGCGGTTGTAATGAACAAAAAGATACATTGCTCCTGATCAATTCAATCAATAATGAGAAAAAAATAAACGTAAAATGAAAATTTTCATCATTCAATGCGGGATGGCGATGGAGAAAGAGGATCAAAGCAAATCAAGAATCGAATTGCGAAACGGAGAAGGTCGAGGTGAAAGAGAGCTCACAGCAATCAAGGCGGCGGACGCAGGCGATGAAGCACGAAATGCGGGCGGCGTCAACGACGGGGACAGAGAAAAAGGGAAAGATCTCGATCGGAGAATGAGAGTTGAAGTGCGGTGATTCTCACAGAGAGGCGAAGAGAGAGAATGTGCTGTTGAATTTCTGTCCGTGCTCTGAGCTGTGTGAGAGAGATGAGAGGAGAGGTAGGCGATGAAGATATGAGAGAGAGAGAGAGAGAGAGATGATGAAGGTGATGGTGACGATGGCGACAGACAGACAGAAAAAAGGGAAATTGAAATTTTACGCCGTTACAAAGATGATCGTTGGGTGAGATGAATTAATTTAAACGGTCGATAAGGAGCTTGACGCCGTCAACTCTTCCGTTTCGACTTCCCGTTTTCTGACCGTTACACACAAAATCAGAGTACAAATCTCTTTCTGTTTAAATTTTTTTGAAACTGATTTCGGAAAGTCAAGCTCCATTAACTACCGTTTCATTAATTGTTAACCTTGTGCTTGTTCTCGGCATGTTCCCCTGCTCAAATATTGTCCAGCACAATGCAATACAAAAATCAAGTATATTACAATAAAAAATATTCTTTCCATTTTATTTTTATCAAAAAATCCTGATTTGATATAAAAATTTATATTAATATTAAAAATATTTTTTTGATATCAATAGGGTTTATTAAAAGATAATGGATGTACTGTAACAGAAAAGATTGATTTGATATTTTTTTATATTAAAAGATAAACAAGAACAGAAAGGTTGCAGTTTTTTTAGACTAATCAAATAAAAAAACGTTACGATTAATATGAGACGGAAGAAATATGACATGAGAAATACTCCCTCCATCCCACACAAATTACGACACATTATTAAAAATGGATATCGCATATAAATTGCAATCTTTCCTAAATTGTAATTTTTGGGTTGAAAAGTACAAAATATCCATATTATATATCACATCATTTTTTTATTTTTTATTTTTCTTTCTTTTTTCATTCACAACCCTCACTTTTTTCTTCTATTAGTACAAGGAACATTTTGATACATACCTATAAAATCAATGAATTTTTTAATAATCATGTCAAATCAACTCTTTGTAATTTATCTGAAACGGAAACATTAATACATGTTTGTCTTGGCAATTTTTATGTTATTGAGAAATCAATGTAATGTTCTCTTTCACATCAAAATTAAGTCACAACTACATGTATTATTGTATGCACGAACTAGTAAGGCGTTTGAGCACGAACCTATCAGGCAGGCACTGACATTGCGATGAGGTGGTCACATAAACAGAGGCCATCCATCACACGTGATGAAAGGTCGATATTCGATCTTCATGCTCACAGAGTCACATGCCCTTTTTGTTTCAATTTTTCGCTCTTGGCTTCCCTATCGCTACCGGCAGTCCACTTATCTACAAAGCAAAAAAAGTCATGGTCACATACAATACACCCTTTTTGTGATCTCCTTACCTAAACTTTTGTATGCTGCACTACTCTTTCCCTTAATAGAGTGGAGTGGAGCGACACTCTCGTGAAAACCAAGTAGTTGCCCACCAACCCAAAAGAGTCTTCGTTTGAGAATTTCTTTGTACTGTCATGGAAATTTCGTAGCTTTTCTTTATTTGTATAAGAAAAAAAAAAAAAGATTGTTAGTATCAAGACTTGTTCCCTTCATCGGCAAGCACAGCCATGTCTACCAGTGGATCAAATTCATCCCTGCATATAAACATTCGATCACTAGTGGTTTTTGAACGCAATATTCTCGTGGCAGATGCAATATAAATTCCTTGGATGGTGCTTCTAGCTACAACATCGCAACACGAATAGTATATCATTCAGCAAAACACACCGCAATGAGCAAACTGTAACTATTTTATTATAGGTTGTGCATAATCTCCCTCTCCATCCTTTTCGTCACGGTATATCAATCGCTATTGTTTTTTTACGTCCATTTTTTTTCTCTTAACGTTAAAACAGAAATTGCTTCCCCAAAAGACGAGTTCACCATAAGAAATCGCTTCCTCAGGGAGAAAGCGAGTTCTGCTTACGTGAAAAAGGAATCACAAAAATTAGTTAAAATTCGCTTTTTGGGAAAACGATTTCTTCAGTAAAATAAAACTCGTTTTCTGAGAAAACGACTTCTTTGACGTTGATGAGAAAAAATTGAAGATCGTATAAATGCTCCCTATATCAATGCATCTATCTCACCCTAAATACAGATCTTGGTACGACCATGTGTGATGATTGATGAAGCGCTCATTCACCAGGGGCCAAGCGGCCAAGGGCCCTGCAATTTACACACACAACCATATAACAGGCCGAGGGATGGCGTGACAACAACACATATCTATGTACATAAATGATACTACTACTACTACTAAGAAGGCATGTAGATATATACATACATGTGTGTGTGGCTAAACGTGGAGTTGCAGAAATAATGAGCCTGCGTATATTCAGCGGGAGAAGAAAGAATAACAATGAGTATGAGCAGTAAAAGTTGTTGGTGAAGAAACGAAAGGGGCCGGGAGAACTCAAGTTATTATACACTGTACTGTAAAGCACAAGCCAAAGCCAAAAGGGCTCACAGTTTGGGGGGTCATGTGCCTTTAACTTGAGTGCCAGTCAAGCCTTCACAGTACTTGATGGATGGAATCAAAGGCTGCAATATATGCGAGCGATGGAGCTTAGTGGTGGGTCTTCGATGCCCTCATTCTCCGCCCATCCCATGTGTGTCTTGCAGCTTCCTTGTCCTTTTGCTGATACAAGACAAACATATTTGATATTCCACAACAGCAGTGAGAGCCACTGAATCAAAGTTACCAGACAGATGGTTTCGTAGAATTAATCAAAATTCACCTCAACACTACACGTATGTTTAACTAATGGGTAGGATGTTAGGTATAACACCACAACCCGCACCTTGAGGCCGCCTGCAACCGTGAAGGCACTAGTGTCTAGTGGCCGTCGAAGCTTCGTTCTGCAGAAAAGAAACTCAACCTGGTAAGCACAACCATACACATAGGCAATTGTTGCCAAATTTCTCTTTCATCGAGGTCAAAATTTTATCCCTTGGCAAACTCCACCATAAAAACATGTGAAAATGCATTTTCAACGCATGGTTACTGGAAAAAACAAAGTGAAATCTCAAAATAAAAACATAAGTACAAACAAAACGCACAAATGAGTAAAACATGCAATGGTGCTAGCAATGAACAACATCAAATCCAGAACGTGGAGGCTCACGATTGGCCGGATTAAGATATCGCAAGCAGGAGGTGAGCCACAGCCTACAGTTTCCATCACTAGTTCCTAAGAACAGATAAAGCCGACAAGGGGAAAAAAAACACAGAGATGCTAATTATTATAGGTTCATAGGAACGAATGCATTTTGTCTCTAAACAACCCATTAACCATTAGGGCTAGGGGAGATCAGGAAGAGCCTAAACTCTAGAGTACCATAATCCATTTTTTAAAATTTTTTTAAGATAATTGAGTACACAAATATGACTGATCTCCTGAACTCGCCAGAGTTAGGATTCCAAAAATCAACCAAATTTAAACAAACTAATATCCTATCTAAACAACATAAAACAAAATAACCTTTAAAGATAAACACCGATTAACAACATCATACTCTCCAGTTGACTCACATGACATATCTGCAAGTTTCAACTCCCCGAAACCATCATCCCTTCTGAATTGATCTCCATCATCCTGCCAACTGAAGTATACCATGTGAGAAGGAATTGTGCTTTCTAGAACCCCAAATCATAAACTGATAATGATATGCATAATACCTACTCCGGGAAGCATAAGCTCATAAACAATATGATATCCATATGCTAATTCTATACTATTGGTTTCCACCGTCAATGATATGAAAATTAAGGCATCCATCTCTCACTTTCGTTTCCACAGTGTGAGCAACATCAAGATGGATAACTAAACCTTGAACCCAAACCTTTAGGTAACAACTCACCACCACATACAATGAAATCAAGCACAGTATGCTCATCCAAGTTCAGAACCTGCAATCGACCTCAGACGTACCTTCATTTCCTATCATTCCTTGCACGCTGCAACCCTATACACTATCTGAAAGCTTGTTACCGCTAGCATGGTTAGGGAAAGCTTATAGGCAGTATACAACATGACTTTGTCAAATGAAAGACAAAGTCACATTGGTAAGAATAAGCAAATAAGCGGTAAAAAATAAACCAACTTCCGATGAAGAACTAGATCCAAATTTAGCTTGTTGACTTCTGAATTTGGAACACTGTATCATCATCATCCTTCCCTTCGCGTTGACTGAAGGACCATACTCAACGCTCAAGGCTCAACCTACACTATCATCCATCCCCAGAAATTCAATTCAAAATGTGCAACCACTTCTTCACCATATACTACTGCATCATATATATCCTCCATGCTCTACTATTCCCTCATCATCAATTTCCATTATCAAACTTGAGAACCAGAAGTGCTCTACAATGGGCAAGCCCTCTCTTCATCACACTACATCCTTGATACTCTTCACCATCATACTTTTCCTCTCCAACACCTCACAATCCACTGCCAAAAACTCAAACCTCTTCAGGGAGTACATTGGAGCGCTATTCAACGGTGTCAAGTTCACAGACGTCCCCATTAACTCCGCCGACAGGTTTGACTTCATCTTAGCCTTTGCCCTCGACTACACCACCTCCTCTTCCCCTTCCCCACCAACGGCAAATTCAACATCTTCTGGGACAACGAAAACCTCTCGCCAGAACATGTCTCCTCCATCAAATCCCAGTACCCTAATGTCCGTGTCGCCCTCAGCCTTGGAGGGGACTCCGTTGGCGACACATCTGCCTATTTTAATCCTAGCTCCATCGACTCCTGGGTCGATAATGCTGTCTCTCCCCTCACAAAGAAAATCAAGACGTACCACCTCGATGGGCTCGATGTAGACTGTGAGCAAAGGCTGATGATCATACCTTTGCCGAGTGCGTAGGGAGGCTGATAACAACCCTCAAGAAGAACAATGTCATCCAGTTCGCTTCCATTGCCCCATATGACGACCCTGATGTCCAGAGCCATTACCGGGCCCTGTGGAAGAAGTGTAAGCATGTGATCAACTACGTGAATTTTCAGTTCTATGCTTATGACTCGAGCACCACGGTGGATCAGTTCATCCACTATTTTGAGACCCAGCAGAATAACTACAACGGGGGCAAGATTTTGACGAGCTTTTTAACTCAAGGGAGTGGTGGGTTGGCGCTCAATAATGGGTTCTTCACTGCCTGTCAAAAACTGAAGGACCAGCAGAAGCTCTATGGGATATTCGTCTGGTGCGCTGACTCTTCTATGGCTTTGGGTTTCAAGTACGAGAAGCAATCACAGAAATTGCTAGCCTCCACAAGCTAGACTTGAGACCTACTACCAGATACGGATGCAGTGTTACCGGATTCTATTTTCCCAGGAGTGCTAAATTGTAACCTAGACTACAAATAAAAACAGGTCAACCTAAAGACAGAATAATTAATGATTTTGACACGCCAAGATCTGATAACATGTGTAAGCAGCATTTGTTACCACTCAACAACTTAGTCCTATACTTCCTCTGTGCACTCTTTATTGCAAATCAAGGAAATTTTATCTCAACTGGGTTTCCTAATCGACATAATGAGTCGCCAGCTAAAATCACAAACATGAAGCACCCAAGAAACATTGGCCAAACGAGTCAACAATTTTATGCACATACTGTGAGGATCTATGTTTGGATCATGGTTCAGACAAAAAATGAACCACTGAGGGGAGAATAATTCAACAATAATGAACTAAAGCCTCATCTTAATATAGATCCATTGAGTCGTCTACAGGAGAAGTTAGACTGGGTGGGTAAGGGTCGCACCATTTTCGGATAAGTGGGAGGCTATGCGAATTCTATACCTAAAATATCGAACTTGATCACCAAACCAAGGACCTAAACAGCATCTGAATCCCATGATTAACTGTCATTCTCATGTCCTAAGTTCCTATTTCATTAACACAATTCCTTCTTCATCTTATAAGTGCAGCCAACAAAGGTCCTCACCTAAATGCCGAAATTTCCAAGTTGGCAAGGCATGCTACGATCAAGCTGTCATGCTCGGGAAAAAGTTAACCCACTGAAAGAGGTCAAGTGACTTACATGTGAGTTGACAAAGGTACTGGTGGTCGCTGCTAGGATTTTAACACCACCGACCTCCACATGCTTCCTGTCACTTCAATGAGCTTAATGCTTTCCACTTTCCTATACTATCCTTTTCTCAATCTGTCCTTATCAATGAAGAAAATATCGACCCGACCAAAATAATTAAGCAAATACGAGGTAACACATGAAAAATTGTCACGATCTAGATTAGACTCTTACCTTGACTTGTGCTGGATCAGATGCTTTCGGAAATTGAAGATAGATCGGGTAAATCTTCACATCAGATTTGGAAGAATTGACTTGTAAAATTGACATCCTGACTCTGAATCTAGTTAGCATGAAGAACCACCACTGGTTGGAAGCAGGATACCGAAAGTTCATATAAAAAGCTTTCCCTAAAAAGAAGTCAAAATTTAGCATAAAGGAATCCACAAAACAACAAGAATTCATTCCGAGGGAGGGAAAACAAGTTAAATGCATGCCTTGAACATTGTTAAGTAATATGATTGAAGCAGGAAATGAATAGAGATTAAAAAAAAAAAAAAAACACCCCATCCACATAGTAGAAAATCCCTCTCGTTATGCCAATCTGTCATGTCTCCGAAACAGCTTACTTTGTGTTTATTAAGAACCTGAGTACCAATAACAAAAAATAATGAATGATCACAAAAAAAGCAACATTTAGTTTGTTTAGAGTTTAGACAGTAAAAATATTGAGTATTCTATCATCAATGTGAGAATTTACTAGAGATGCTTCTTGAGCATGGTATCAAAACAGACGCATCATAAATTCGTAAGTTTGAATCCTACAACCGTAACAACCTTATTTCTTGGTTGGTGGAGGCACAATGGAAATGAAACTAGCTATCGGAAATGGCTCTATTTTGCTTCTGGCCAGAATGAAGATCTTAAACCGAATCAAGTTAAAACGACCATACAGGCCATATTCAAGTTTCTTATTTCTGGAAGGGATCATGAGATATGGATTCACCATAGCATTGACAAATTAAAGCGAGATTTGGCCGCCAGTAGTCTTTTCCTGTGCTGAAAATGGAATAATTACGAAAAGGACAATAATTCATGATCGTGTGTACTACACTTGATGGACCTGCGCCACATCCAATACTCCTAAAATCTTCTACAACTTTCCATTATGGAAGAAGGTTGAATAGACAACTTTGGGACTGTGGAGATCATCAGTTCCACAGCACTGTTTCAAGTGGTATTGCTGCAGAGGTCAAAGGTCTACAAGTCATTCCATCTAAAGTAATTATTGGGCAAAGGTCAATTGCTTCAAGCTGGTTAGTGGATGCAATCATCCACTTAAATCTGGAAATTAAAGAGAAAAGGCTTATTTCTAATAGTGCTAACAGGAAGTCCATTATCATGAAAAAACCATGGATCGCATAAGGAAAATAGGGTTTTGGGTAGCACGGAAGGAATAGATAGAATAGGAACTGAAATAAGGGAACGAAATTAACCTCCACTCCCATGGCCATTGTAGGAATGGTCATGAATGAGTTGACCAAAGTTCATTTCAAGCCTCAGCTCCATTAATCTGGCAGAATCCAAAGTGCCTGAGTTTTGATGGCCATTCCAATATTAATATGGATCCTTATATCATTATTGTGCATGCGTTGAACAGCCTGCAAAGTGCCAAAAAAGAGAGCTTGATCTGTGCACCAATTCTCCAGGGTTGCACTCGTCATGGATTTTGCTTTCAACCTCGATCTTATAGTCCATCTTTTTGGTAAGATCATCTCATTTTATATTTTCCATATACGCATAATCTATTTATTATTGGCCCATCGACGCTCAAGTACATCCAAACTCAATGATGGTCAACGAGACCTTAGCTATTCTATGCACTACTTCTTCTTTTTCTTTTTTTTTCTTTCTTTCTTTTACCAAATACCAAATCAGGCATCCAATTCCAGAAGAGCCTCCTTTGTTACTGTTGAAACCTGATAGATGCAAAACCTGCCTAATAGGTATACAAGACACAATAATGCTAATGCCAAACACATGTTCCCCCAATTTTTCGCGATCCCTTGCATATCGTATAACCACGGAGATCAAGAACCAAATCTTAGCAGTGCCTGACACTGTTGATAACATACTGATTTCTACACCGATGCAATATCTCTGCCCTACCCCACACAGCACCATCTCAGCTAAATCATTCTCTTAGTACTAAAATACCAAGGAGATAATTGGCAAACATAAGTGGAAAAAACAACTTGTTACGGAGACCCCACAAAACCACCACCACAGACACTTTTTGCATTGCTATCAGCCTAAGCTACAAATTTATGCATTATTTGTAACCTAGCATTATTTCAAGTTTCAAACTTAGTAGACAACAAGACAGGATACACCACCTTCCTTCAGTGCTTAGAAAAGAAAACATACGAATAGGACTACTGCTACTATGCATCTTGAAAAAATGATTCTCCAAGCAAGTGCGAAACTCTATCATGTACTAAATGAAATGAAATGATAGAAAAGAAAAGAAAAGAAAGAAGAAGAAAACTGAAGGGAAAGGAAAATGAAAAATATTCTCAGAAAGAAGTGTAAAACCAAAGAGAAACCCACCCCGAGTTTATATTCATAGGGAGAGAATACTTCATGGACTAAGTAAGCTAAAACGAACAAGCTAATTCGTCAAGTTTGTCCAAATAACATCCAGAATAAAAGAAAAGAAAACGAACAAAAAAAAAAGAAGGGTAATAGAGACATGGTTTTAGCCCCTAAGCTACAGGGAATGTAAGAGATCTTACCCCTGAGGTTTTTAATCAACTCACTGTCACAGCAAAGCACTAGTGTTAGGTGGCCTTTGTCAATTGGAGAGCCTAGAAGGGTTAAGCTCCGCCTTTTTTTGCCATTTAAAGTAATAGCTTCCTAATCTCCTCGCTCATTTGTGTGCTCCTCTGACCTTACCCATATACATTTTTCAACTCCTCAATACTTCAAACGAAAGCGTACATGAGAAGCAGGTAGAAGACTTAACTAGGACAACCTTATTTCTGCAATATGCATTAGTGATAAGTCAATTGAATGAATCATGGGTCTGCAACTCTACGCCTCACATTATGATGATAAAGCATCAATCTTGGCCGATAAGGTCTGGCATGCCCAACTCATACCTTTCCATAGTACGTGCCTCTAAAACATAGCAAGTCTTACACAATACACCTCGTATAGTATTCCATACTCTACATCTCAGTAGTACTACATACTATTGCGGTCCAGCCCATGTAATACATGCAAACAAAATCTCATAGCCCACAATGATATATCATATCTCTTAAGTCAACCCTGATTTATACTTTCCATCTTCTAAGTCGCCTATAACAACCATATGAACTCATAAATAGCAACGGATCAGTCTTGCCATTTTCCAAACATTCAAACTCGCAGTCTTCTGCTAAGCATGCGGCAATGAATGGGCAGTCTCCAACTCCAAGCTCCACTTCTTCCATTATGCATTCCAGTTCGTCCCCCTCCTCCTCCGTGGTTTTCACCCACCCACAACTTGAGTCCCTAGAAATTATCCCCCCGTTTATTATCCCTTTGCTCTCTGAACCTCTCATGCTATCACAAATATTTGATGTCAACGAGCCTACTACCCATACAACTGAAGAAGCACCAGCATCAATGACCTATCACAGCTATCCATTTGGAACAAGTTTCTGCACTGAGTCACCAAGTGTAGCCGAGAGAAAAATGAGAGCCCTAAGTGTTGGTTGTCCTACATGGTCATGGTCAGACCCGGATACTAGTTCAGTGAGAGTCTCCAATACTGATGACTTGCAGGTAAGCATCAAATTAATCTACGGTTTAACTCCTAATGGCAACTTCAATCCACAATCTCAGATATTCCATAAATGAGTTACGGGATTGCAGGGAGCATTTAATTATCTATCCAGAGAACAACGAGCACAAAGTTCATTATCAAGTGATTGTAATGCTGTAATTGAAGGAATTGCATCGAAAGCTTGCAGATATAGTCCAGAGGAAAAGAGAGAGAGAATTGAAAGATACAGAAGTAAAAGAAGCCAAAGAAATTTTAACAAGAAAATTCAGGTATGATAAAAATATCAAGTAGCAAATACTGAAAAATCCGCTCATATTCCTAGTTTTACAGTCTGTAAATGTCAAGTGGTTTGCATTTAGTATGCATGCAGGAAGACATTGGCCGACACAAGACCTCGCATAAAGGGACGCTTTGCAAGGAATGAGGAACAGCAAGCAAGCAGTGGCTCACAAAATGAAAGGAGTAATCAGCATCTTGAAAGGGAAGAAGAATTTGATAATGAAGACACATGGATTAATCTCCTGGAGTCCTTCTCCTCCAGTAGTTTGTCTCCGCAATGACCAATGTTCTAGTAATTTTAATGGTGTGCCAATGTCTTCTCTTCTTCATAAGTAAAAGGAATTCATATAAATTGCTCATCGGATTAGTAAATCTAAAGCGCTGCTTCAATAAATCATTTAGTAACAACAGCAGGCAATCCAGCAAACCGAAACCATCAACAAGATAATAAATAGGCCCGGAGAACCTTATAAAAAGAGGAGTAACTGAAAATATGTGACCTCTTCATAGAAACTGACCATGTGTCCCAACAATATTTAAAACTACTTCAACTAAAAACCAAAAGCAAAATCAAATAAGTACGAGTAGTTTAAAGACATAACTAAAGAGGTTACCAAATGCCTTCAGTTTTCTGAATCTCAACATGGTCACAGCTTTCCTCTTGACTCTTGAGTGGCGCTTGCAACAAAGCCTTGAAGGAAAATCCCAAAACATTGTCATGGTACTCCTCGTCTAACATTGCGGTTACCTGCTTCATAATAAAGGGAAAGTGTATATGTCACAAAGACGTAAAAATCAACAGCGCCAAGCCCCTAAAGAAGCAAAAAGGTATCACCTTAAGAAGGAGAGCCCAGAGAATAATACGAGGAACGGGAAAGAAGCATTTGATGATTCGTGCAATATTATATCCATAGATCATCTCAACACAATATTGTTTCTCAATTAGTTGCTTTAAAAGACATTAAGCATTATGACTTTTTCAGTTGATTTCCTAAAACCCAGAGAATTATTTACCAGGCTAAGGAAAGGAGCATTGGCACAGAGAATAAAGCAAGCTTCTCACATGAAGGAAAAATTATCAGTGACAATAGAGGTACGATTTAGCCACCAGATTAGAAGTATGCCCCAGAGGAGATTGAAAAGAAGATAGGGGAATGTTTTAGTAGCAGTATTGGCAGTCCCACCACAACAGCAATTTTAATCAAGGGAAGCTTCAATCTGAAGAAATAAAACTAATTCGCAATCAAATCAAGCAAATCCACCGCATTCATAATCAAACGACAACACATTGCAAGGGAAACGATGAAAGCAAACCTCATAGCACTGATGGGCATGTTCTGATTGAGAGGCATCACAGCGACCAAATCATAACTTCTCACAATCGCATTCCTCGGGGTGGAGTTGTCTTCTACGGAGACAGTGAGTGAGCCAAGTGTACTGGCCGTGCGAAGCGGGCGAGGCGGTCGGAAAGAGGAGGACAGAGAACACGCCGGCGGCGTCGACAGCGTAGAGGTGACAGTCGTTGCATTTTCGGCAAATGCTGAGACCCGTCCGTAATGGCGGCAACAAGGGACTTGAAGGCTTGTTGATTAGGGTCAGATGACGACGACAAAAAGGATACGAATCACACAAGGAAAGGGTTTTACACTGCATATTTGTTACCGGACACATATCAATCAAGAGTTTCACTTCGAATGAAATCCGTTGGACAATTTTCCACTTCTCATCAGCAATTAACATATCTTCGTATGTTTCCAGAAAATGAGTTCGTGTAACGAGGGCCAAGGCTTATTCACATCAAACTCCAGCAAATCTACTGTTTTGTTGTAAAATTCCTACCAGCAATGTACATGTAGAAACAACACAATGTACATGTAGCAAATTCCTACTGTGTGTCCTGCAGGATTCACCTCACCCTGTAGAAACAACAGGACACCAGGAATATCCATCTTGGAGTCAATATTCATACCCGAATCACAACAATATAGATCTCCCCAGAAGCAACAATCCTTCTGTTACTCTGCCTTTTCTTTCCCTGATTCAGTTCTTATCAGACAAAACGTACATCGTCCGACAAACTTGAGAACTTCATCCATCAAGATCACTGGGAAGGCAACGAGCAACACCAGAAGCCATTCGTTCAAGCTAAGTGGGACAATCCCAAACACTTGTGCGAGAAACGGCACATAAAGAATCAAGAAGTGCAATCCAAACGAAACAGACATCGCGAGAAGTAGCCACTGGTTGACCCATGGAGGCATCGACAACAAACTCCCGTCCTCGGAGAGAGCATTCAAAGAGTTGAACATCTCGATCGTGACAAGGACAGAGAGGGAGAGAGTCATGGCCTTGATCTTCCCAGTTTGGAAGTAGTCACATGGGTTGGCATCGAAACTGAACACTTGCGATCCTGCTGTGAATGGTGAAACAGAGAAGCCTTCCCATGTATGGCACTGACCCCAGTTGGCAAGCTGTGAGTAGCTCACGAGAGTGTGGCCATCTTGGCTAAGGTCGATGCCGAAGAATGAGGCATTTGTATACCATATGATGAAAATGCCAACAGTTGCTACACCAACATACAGCCCGATGACCTGTCATGAAAGTATATATGATCAGCTCCGCTATCTTGTGAAAGAAAGGATCCTTCCTGAGATGCAACATAACCAAGATTTTAAATACTAGCATACCAAGTAGCGGAATAAAGTCCAAGCATTGATCAATGAGTCATCACTTCGACGAGGAGGTTTCTTCATAATGTCTTTGTCTGGTGGATTGAATCCCAAGGCTGTTGCAGGCGGACCATCAGTGACCAGATTGACCCACAGAAGCTGAACAGGAATGAGACCTTCGGGGATGCCCAGTGCAGCAGTCAGGAAAATGGAGACCACCTCTCCAATGTTCGAGGATATCATGTACCTGCATTGAGAAGAGAGTAGCAAAACACGACTAATGATCAATAGGATTCCGAACGTTTTTTCTGCTTCAAGAAAGAATTCTCCCATAATAGATCTTCAACTACGCTACTCATCAACTTAAGTAAAAATACATTTACATTACAGATGCTTTACTTCCTTATCAACAATTCACGAGGGGCAGAAACTAAGCTTTGATGCCACCCATTTCAATTCTCACCAATACCAGAAAGGGGAATTCTTCCAATTTTTAAGGAACAGCTACAACAACATGATGGGGTAAGACTCATAAACAAGATGAGCATCGATGCCTGAATTGCCAGAGATCAATCTCAAAAGAAGCTACAGCATCATGACTAGCGCATAGATAATACAACAAGGATCACACTCTCACAGCATCCAGAAGTAGACGATGCAGAGAAAAATCTAGAACAGGGAGAAAGATGAGACAAACCTAATAAAAGCTTTCATGTTGTTGTAGATGGATCTGCCTTCAGATACAGCAGCAACTATCGTGCTGAAATTATCATCTGCCAGAACCATATCAGAGGCTTCCTTTGCAACCTAGAATGAGAAACCCCAATTTACAAAAGTGCAGCGATGCTAAGCAACAATATAAATATATATGTCATGCACGCAAGCAAGATTTAGTGATTTACATGCATAGCCACACTGAGTATAGTAACCACAGCAGGAATACACGACTCAGCTTTCTCCTGGTGAATGGAGAATGTATCAAGTGGTTGAAGAAAATACCTCCGTTCCAGTAATTCCCATAGCTATGCCAATATCAGCTAATTTTAAGGCTGGTGCATCATTGACTCCGTCTCCGGTCATTGCAACAACTTCGCCATCTTCTTTAAGAAACCTCACAATCTCCTGCTTATGCATTGGCTCAGCCCTGGAGAACAAGAGTCCTCCGTTTTGTTTCAAATGCTTTCTCTTATCTGGTTGATCCATGAAATCTCTGCCAGTCAAGCTTCTTGAGCTGAAATCTTCATGTGGTCCAAAAACACCAATTTCACGGCAAATAGCTTCAGCAGTATTCTTGTTATCACCTGTAATAACTATCACCCTAATACCAGCAGCTCTGCAGTCCTCAATTGCTTGGCGAACCTCTGGGCGAGGAGGATCCTTAAAAATTTTAAAAGAGAGAATGGCACTAGTTAGAACTATCAAAAGCATGTATCAATTGCCAGCATGATAAGGAAGACAAATATGGATAACAAACTAACCCTTAGTCCAGCCAAGCCGACGAAGACGAGGTCACTCTCGATGGACGAATAGTTGGATGGATTCAGTAAAAGATGATGAGCAGGATGGTCGTGATCTCCATCATATGTGGCAAAATCTGTAAGATCCTCCTTGTATGCAAATCCTAGGCAGCGCAAAGCACTCTTGGACATTTTTTCAAGACTAGTCAAAATTTCATTCCTAGCACTCTCATCCAGGTCCACTATAGAGCCATCGGTCAGCTGCACAAAGGAGCTACGCTCCAATAAACTTTCAACTGCACCCTGTCACATACACATTGCGGATTTTGAGTTCCAGAATGTTACGTTTGTCATATTTGGAAAACTCAAATTCATAAATCATAAAATCATGCTACAATGAATCTCCAAACAGGGTATCATGTCTATGTTTATCAACTTCATGTTCAGTAAAGGGGGTTCAGAAGGAGGAAGCAGAAGCAAGAGCAGAAATGAATACTCGAGATTATAAACTTCAGAGGACTTAAATCAGCTAATTACCTTCACCAGCAAGGTTTTTCTTCCTGAGCTGGAACTCACTATAACGCCCATAGATTTCCTATCCCGATCAAACTCAAGAGTTGCAATGCGACGCTCCAACTTATTCCATGCAGCAGAGGAAGCTTACAATAAGCCAAAGAGAAAAGCAAACGAATCAGCAATTCATCGACATAATCGTACACGATGAAAGACTATACTCATCAAGAGGATAAAGTATTGGATCCTACCTAGCACATCACCATTTCGTGAGGAAGAAACAGGATCGAGACCATTAGGAAGGCCCATCTTCTCAACCAGAACCTGAAAAAAGTCAAAGCATTCAAATCTGACATCTGACTTCTGACGTCATATACAGGTAGCAAGTTTCAGACTCCAAATCCAGTACCGGAAAAATGAGGTATTAGAAGATCCATAAACTAACAAGCTACAGAATATTGAAGCAGCTAACCACGAGCTTCACCATACAAAATTAGGAATTTCACAAAATATGTCCAGCATCAGCAAGTAGTGCTGGATTTGATAATTTAGAAAATAAGTCCGTCATTACCAGTATACAGTGACTGATAGTCTCACATAAATCAGCATACCGTTGGAAGTTTACCTTGAGTGCAGCCTCAGTGGGCATACCATTGGCAACAAAATGGTGACCAGATTGTTCTACCCCGGCATCGTTACAGATAGCCGCAACTTTTGCAATCATTTGAAGATTTGCATCCATGCCACCAGCTGGCCAATCACGTATTTTACCATCTGCAGGACTATAGGTGGTTCCTTCCACGTGAAATTCTCTAACAGAACCGGGCCTACCACCCATGGCCACGAGATTTGCCACCGCCATCTGATTAGTCGTCAGAGTACCTGTTTTATCGGAACAAATGACCGTCGTACAGCCAAGTGTCTCAACACTTGGCAATTTGCGAACAAGGGCATTCTTTTTTGCCATCTTCCTTGTCCCAAGAGCTAGGCATGCGGTGATAACAGCAGGCAAGCCTTCAGGGATAGCAGCGACAGCCAATGCCACCGCGATTTCAAAGTAATAGGTGCACTTCTCGAATGAGAACTTGAAGTTTCTGGGCCATCCATCCACATATTCCCAGGTAAGGAAATATTTCAGATTGATAAGCCACACCAATGCGCAAACAACTCCAATAAGAGCAGTCAGCACCTCACCAAATTCATTTAACTTCTTCTTCAGTGGTGTATCCTCTTCGTTCTGAGCCGCCTCCTGAATCTGAGAATGCACCTTTCCGATCTCCGTACGCATGCCAGTCTCAGTGACCAAGCAAATACAGTTCCCATTGACGACCGTGGTCCCAGCAAACACCATACACTTCTTACCCTGAATATCTGTATCCTCAGGAACCGGCTTCACGGTCTTACTAACAGCCTCACTCTCCCCGGTCAACGACCCCTGCTCGAGCCTCAGAGTCGAGCTAATCAAACTCAAAACCCTCATATCGGCAGGCACCTTATCGCCCACCCTAAGCCCCACTATATCGCCCGGAACAAGCTCCTTAGCCCGCAAATGAGGCACCTTCTTCCCATCCCTGATGACCGAGGCATGCTGGGACTGAATGTCCTGCAACGCCTCCAAAGCCTTCTCGGCATTGTTCTCTTGCCAAACCCCAACGATGGCATTCACAATCAAGATCAGGAATATGACCAACGGCTCGACAAAGGCCGTGATTTCCTTCTCCCCGCCATCCTCCCCATCATACAACGCAAGAACGAATGAAACCACAGCAGCACATAACAGAATCCTCACCAGCGTGTCGTTGAACTGATCCAGAATCAATCTCAGGATCGACGGCCCCTCGTGCTTCTCGAGCTCATTCAAACCGTAGATCTGCTGCCTCTTCGCGACTTCATCACTCGAGAGGCCGTGATCGCGTCTCACGCCCAACCGCTCCTCGCACTCCCTCGCCTCCTTCGCCCACGCCGCGAATTCGTCGTCTGCTCGCTTCGACGACGACGACAACGACCTCGTGATCTGTTCGTTCTCCTTTTTGCCGTAATCTTGTCCCCCTTTCCCCATCGAATTCAACGAAATGAAGGATGGAAGATCGGAACATTGGGGGAACCGAACAAAAACCCTTGATTCGGTTTGATCAAGACCAGTGAGTGGACAAAGGAATGCGAGCAGCCATGGATCGATCCAGTGATAAAGTGGCTTGATAAGTTACGTGGAGAACGAGACTAGAAGTCTATGATAAATTATTATTTCATCCATTTTAATTTATCTATCAATTTAAATCAAAATATATCTATTAAAAAATTTTAATGATACATTTTAATAATATAAAATTTTTTATTTTTATCATTATTAATGATAAATTATTTAAGAATTGTATTGAATTAGTCGAAATATGAAAAACATGAAACACACGGATAAAATTTAAAAAAAAATTTACTTTTTATCTAAGTTATCTCAAATAACAGATATTTTAAAATTCATTCAATTTTTAGAACGATGAATAAATTAAAACGGAGAAAGAAGTATTTTTGATGAAATTTCATCTGTTCATTCTAATCAAATTATCAGGTTGTGAATCTTTCAAAAATAAAAAAGAAATACTGGAAAGAAAGGAACACTCTCTCTTTGTGTATTTACAACGACGCTTTTGCTTTTAATTTTTAGGAAGAGTGCAAACAATACTGGACGAGTCCTCTAGTAGTTATAAATGGGAAAAACCAAGACGAAATGTCTCATGTAATTAGCCAATAAGAGGACCCCACGTGGGACAGATATGGTGACCTGGCGTGATGTGATTGGTCTAGTTCTCACAAAGTCGTCGGGGAGAGAGAAAAAAAAACTGAGGGGACTGAAGGAGGGGGTGATCCCAATGATGATGATGAAGCTTCCTGGAAGTTTCTCAAGTACGTGCATTGATGGTTGTTCCATTTTTTAACTCCTAGAATCGAAAGATGCTCCTGTTACTATCTCTCCTTTTGACCTAAAAAAAACAGAGAAAAAGATAGGGCTGAGGTAACAAAGCAGCAACTACTATGTTCCATTTAAATTGAATTGATATTTTCATCGATATGATAATTAACATATATATTGAATTGATAAGAAATAATATTTTGTTTTTATGTATGTGTGAGATAAAGAAATAAAAAAAAAATAATGATGGGTTGATTGATATGATATAAATTAAGGATAATTTGATATTTTTATATAAAAAAATTGATAAATAAAAAAAGATTTTAATTTGAATCCAACGAAGAAAAATATTGAAATTTGAATAACATAGTTCCACTTAATCAATGTCAAATGGTTGGCTCCCGAATCAGAAAAGTCAAATTGAAATTTCTTGACAAAACACACTCAGTTTTAATACGGGAAAGGTACTGGTAATGTCAATTAATTATTCTTGTTATTTGGTCCGCTTGAGTAGGTTCATCTCGTGATGCTTCACCTATTGACCTTATTATAAGAAGAGCAACAGCTGGGTATGGGTTATGCGCCATCCATTGAGAATATACCCACAATGCTGTTATGTATTGAGTTTCAAAGTAGATCACGTATTTCCACCAAAAAATAAAATAAAAATAGGCCAAGTATATAGATACACCTATTGTTTCGTGAAACGAGTATCGATAATAAGTTTGGATTATGTTATCCCATCATTTTTATGTTAGTTTGAAACAAAAACAACGTAAAATATCCTGACAATTACGATGTGCAATAAGATATATGATACTGCCATACCATATTGGACGCATGCCATTCATAATTCAGAAGTCCTGATGTTACCTGATACAAAAACCTCACCTAAAAAGAGACAATAACTGTGGATGTCATTCATTGGTCGTCCAATGTTTTAAGTCAAGAGGAGAAAAGAACGGGACAAACGTGAGGAGATTCGGGTGTGTAATTTTCGATGCTTGAAGTTTCCTGGAGGTTTCTTGAAGGCAGGTCACTTGGGTGTTTTCCCATTATTTTAGGGTATGAATTATGAATTATGATAGTGCCATATTAGGTGCAGGGAATCAATGCCTGTGAGGAAGTCACCTCCTGTGAGGAAATTCGCAGATTCGATACATACGGTCATTTATGCAGTGCAGCACTGCAGCCCACTCGACCGCTAACAAACGTGAGGTGTGGCCATATCCAGTGCTGTCTGGTTTTACTTACCTATCGAGACAGTCGTGGCCTTTTCACTTTTGTGTGGTGTAGGAATTGAATAATATTCAGGATTTCAGTGCCTCACCTGATTTGGAAGCAAGACTCACTTCTTTCAGTTCAGAGTCCCGATTAGTTCAATTCTCTTGTGCTTCTAGGAAACTAGATTAGTTCAAAATGTTGTTTTCGTATAGTATAGGAGGATAACTTGCATTTGTGTGCGCTTGTCGTTATTGGATGGTTTCATGACTCTTGATTTTAACCCAAACAAGAACCTGTCAGTTGATTCATAGGAGAGAGTTTTTTTTTTTTTATAGGAGAGAGTTGTCGAGGCAAGACTCCATATAACAGATTCACTAACCATTAATCCACCATCTTTTGAAGAGAGAACTGCATGCATGTATATTAACTACTTTGAAGCTGCACTTCAGATTACAGCAACAACCCCTTGAATTAAAGCAGCTAAGCCCGGCTGCAGTAAAACACAGGAAAAAAAGAAAAAAGTACCATCTCAATGCTTACTATTTTTTCGTTCAAATCCAAACATCCTCACAACGCATTTGGAAAAAAAATAATCCAAAACACAGGACACAGGAAGCGGTGAATAAATGCAAGCGAGAAAATTGGAATCGAAGTGAATGCGTCCCACAAACACGATTAATAATAACGAAACGGCAATTCGTCCCGATTCGAATTGTCATGGATTTTTCGATTCGAACGATTTTCCTTGAATGATGGAGCCTTTCACTTAGTACTACTGTTTAGGGTTTTTAATTTTGTTTTAAAGTTCGTCCAAGTTGATTCAAAAAAAAAAAAAAGAAGAAGAAGAAGTAGTTGGGCAAATTTTCGATTGACAAACAAAATTTGAAATTTTGACTTTTATAGTTTGAATTTTTGTTCGACTTACGAGTGCAGGTTTCGATTTGTGCCCGATTTTAACCTTATGTTCTCTTTTAAATTTGGAGCCCCATTACAGAAAAGAAGATGCAGAAAACTTCAGAGTTACAAGGAAACATGTATAGTTTTTGTTGTGTCACAGGCAACTCCTGCCAATGTAGAATTTTCATACGTGTTGGTGTTGCCCCAAATTGGACTGCGTCTTACATCACCTCGCTGACTTCACAATGAAACAGATGGTCTGAAACCTTCCGAAGATGACGCATACTACGATCAGAATCACCGACCCTCGGACTTCACAAGCTGTGAGAAAACCTTACTCATAGAAACCCCAGAAAGGTCGTTGAGAG
>JAOVYX010016387.1:0-24809 GCA_035668315.1 Drosera spatulata | reverse complement strand
AAAAAAATTCGATCTTTGATCTTATCCCTTCCTTAGAATAGAAATTATTTCAAGTGGTGTTTAGGTCGACATTCGCTGTTCCCTGTGGAATCGACTCCTGCTTCCATATCTAGATTAGTATTTATAACGGGATAAACAATAAATTGGCATGCTTTACGACGAACGTGGAAGACGCCATAATTATACCCTTGCCTGGCTTTGCATCACACTCCCATACTTGAGATATAGAAGCTCATGAAATGTGTTTTAATTAGGTTCTTTGAGGAGTTAATGTGTTTAATATCAAGAAAGGAAGGGATCAATATCAACGTCGGTATGAAATGGCAACAAATAGGTAAATGGTTTTTTCTTTCAAGGACAAGGTTTCTTGGTCTTTCTGAAATCCATAGAACGAAGTTGATGATTCCACAACCCAATCGACGACTCACCTAATTTCATGTTAGCTTAAGAAGACAGTGTTCGCATTTGATAAAGAGAAGAAGGTTAGAATCATATTAATCACCTATTACCTCAATATAGGTTCCTTTTAGTGACAAATATTTTTTGGACACTCATACGCTCAAAAAGAGAATGTGGATTTGATATAGGTCTCACAAAGTCTCTCAAATGCTCAAACATAACCTAAGGCCATAAAAGGTCAATTCCGACTTGGAATATGCTTAATCTCTCATGATCATCATAATCTTATATTCACTTAAACTCATTTTTTTGATTTTGTTTTTGAACTTTTGCTAAAACATTTTTTTAACTATAATCTATGTATATTTATGATCATCGTCTTACAGAAGATGATGTACATGACAGATTAGAATGACGTCGTCGTATTTATGTAGTCGACCCCACTTGATGGGATAAAGGCTTGATTTGTTGTTGTTGTTGTTATGTATATTTTCTAAAATAACCTACCACACAAAACGTAATAAAAGCTTTATTAATTTCAGATAGACACCCCCTTACAACCACAACACTATGGAATAGAACAAAATATGAACAACGCTATAACACCTAAGAACAAAACAAGTAGAATCGTGACAAATTACACTACAAGATCTAATTCTTCAGTGGTCAGGAAGAAACCGGCTATCAAACTGAACGCAATGACCATGGGAACAATCCACAAAACCATTGCAAGCAGCATACCAACCAAGTACAGACATACTAGTTTCATCCATGGGTGCATTTTAGTGTTCATTTCTTTTTATTTTTTCTTTTTGTTTTTTGACGAGAAAATGAAAAGTGAAGAAACACTAAACCACGAGAGGGATCGATGAGTTTCAATACTTGTTTAACTAGATAAAATAATAACTAAAAATAAAGAAAAAATCTAAACAAAATCTAAGGTATCAAATCTCATTAAAAGCGTCTGACTGCGAAGAAATCCAATGTCATGCTCAGACGAATTTTTCAAACCAAAACAAAACCACTCAAATCAGAATTTATTAACACAATTTATAATAAAATAAGAATATATGTACATATTTACAACACGTAAATGTGTACGTATTTACAAACAATAAGGCAATTTAGCATAGTCAATATGAAAATGAAAAAAAAACTAATTTTTTTTTCATTGTTTGTTTTTTCTTTTTTTTTTCACATTTTAAAATATTTTTCTTGTTTTTGTTATCATTTTTTTTCAATTTAAAAAACAGCAATTTAAAAAACAACGTGACGCACCCCTTTTCCTAAAAGGTTTAATGTCCTAATTGAAATAATATTACGTAAAATACACAACAAGACAATAGAAAACCACAATATAATACAGGTAAAAGGAGAAAGTAGTGAAGGATGAGACACTTAGCTTCGTAGGGAAAATGGATGAAACAAGATTTCCAATCATGATAAGCAACCACTCCTCCACACTTTATCTATCAATACCTTCAAAACATGAACAACACAACCAAATTAAAGAGATAAGATATAAAAGAAGAAGAAAAAAGAATACTCAACCTATCATTCGAATACTCATGAAATGCAATGCTTGTCCTGAGGAAAACGCTGTGGGGAGAATTCATCAAGATCAACAATAGTTCTATTTCGTGAATATAATTCATGTGGTAAGCAACGAACACGAGGCCTCACAAGTGGCACAGACATAACTTGTACTTTTTCTCTTTTTACTCGTTTCTTTAAACTAATGCTTTACAAACTCTGCCTCAAGTCGTCTTTGACTTTTGCCAGCTCCTCTCGAAGCCTTTAATTTTCATCCTTGAGTAGCTTGTAAGCTTCTTGAAGCTGCAACACTTGATTACTAACAGGATCCATTCCCTAAATTATAAATATAATTAAACCGATATAAGAAAGATAGTGATGCAAGGAAAATAACGCTAAGTGAGGAATTCACATATGGAGTTTACACTACTCTAAAACATGCTAAGAAACACACACTTAAATGGAAATAACACGGGTTGCCTCCCGAGCAGCCCTTAGTTTTACGTCTTTAGCTAGATGAATATTCTCCAGGGTTATTCAACATTTAGGAGGCCAATTTTTCCTTTCCTCCATCAGCATAGGCCTTTAATCTTTGACCGTTCCCCTTGAATTTCCTTTGTGTGCCTTCAATTTCAATTGCTACATGTGAAAAAACATGTATAACGGTAAAAGGTCCAAACCAACGTGATTTCAATTTACCAGTAAATAATCTCAAATGGGAATTAAATTGCAAAATGCTATCCCCGATAGGAAACTCCATGTACAAAATTCTCTTGTCATGCCAAAGCTTTGTTCGTTGTTTATATATTTTTGCATTCTCATAAGCGTCATGACGAAATCCCTCCAATTCATTCAATTGGAGGAGATGCTTCCATTCTGTATTTCCCAAATCGAAGTTAAGATATTTGGTTTCCCAATATGCACCATGTTCCAACTCTAAAGGAAGATGACATACTTTACCAAACACTAGTTTATATGGTGAAGTGTCTATTGGTCTTTTGTAAGCTGTCCTATATGCCCACAACACAACATCCAGCTTTATGGCCCAATCTTTATAGAATTAACAGTTTTTGCCAAAATTTATTTCGATTCTCGATTAGATACTTTGACTTAACCAAAAGTTTGGGGATGATAAGGTGTTGCAACCTTATGTTTCACCCCATACTTGGAAAGCAACGCATCTAACCATTTATTGCAGAAATGTGTCCCTCCATCACTTATAAGTGTGTATGGAGTCCCGAACCTAGTCAAAATATGTTTTTTCATGAATTTGAGTACCACCTTAGAATCATTTGTAGGGGAAGCGATAGCCTCAATCCATTTTGATACATAATCTATAGCAATATGGATGTACTAATTTTCACAAGACTTAGAAAAAGGACCCATGAAATCTATACCCTAAACATCGAAAAACTTGACTTCAAGCATACCACTTTGGGACATTTCATGTCTCTTAGAAATTGTTCATGTCCTTTGACATTTTTCACAAAGAGAGGCATATGTGAATGTATCTTTATACAAGGATGGCCAATAAAATTCACTTTGTAAAATTTTTGTTACCGTCTTATTACCCCCGAAGTGGCCACCATAATCTGATGAATAACAATGGTATAAAATATCTTTCATTTCCTCTTCAGGGATACATCGACGAAGAACTCTATTAAGACAACTGTTTGTATAGGTAAGGTTCACCCTAAAAAAGTATTTTATTTCTGAGAAAAATTTCTTTCTTTGCTGGTAGGATTGGTCTGACGGTAACATATAACTAACCAAGTAGTTAGCATGGTCCGGGAACCAAGATAATTTTTTATCAGAAACAACAAAGAGTTGCTAGTCTGGGAATGACTCTTCAATTGGTGTCTCATCATTCATGTTCAAATCTGCATGCTCAAGATGAGATAAATGATCTACAACTATGTTCTTTGTTCCCTTTTTATCACGGATTTCAAAATTAAATTCCTATAATAGCAAAACCCACCTTGTCAATCAGAGCTTTTCTTCTTTCTTTACAACTAGGTATTTTATAACCGAGTGGTTCGTATAGACCACCACTTTGCTTCCCACTTTGTAGACATACAGGAAAAGAATAAGGATGATGCAATAGTGTATGTTGATATGAATGCGGAATAGATTACAGAAGAGCAGCACACAACAAAGGAAACCGCAGAAGAGCCTCCTGTAGAAGAGACTCCATAGGCTATTACCCATAGTGGAGCCTCAACAGGCTACAGAAGCATTACCTACAACAGGGTCTCAACAACAAGCTATGGATGATGGAAGAAAAAGGAGACAATGGGCAGAAGATCATCCACCTAAGAACACAATAGGTAATGCAAATGATCCAGTTAGGAGTAGAAGGGCTACTACTAAGGAATGCCTTACTACATGCTTCATTTCTAAAGTAGAGCCTAAGAAGATTGAAGAAGCCCTTCAGGATAGTAACTGGATCAATTCCATGCACGAGGAACTCAATGAGTTTGAGAGAAATGAGGTAGGACATCTAGTTCCTACACCTAAGAATTATCCTATTGTAGGATGCAAATGGCTCTTTACAATCAAAAGTGATGAAAATGGGACCATAGTTAGGAACAAGGCTAGGCTTGTTGCTAAGGAATACTGATAGGAATATGCAATCCCTCAATTTCTATAGAAATTGATGAACAAAACTTAAGAGTTAAACCATGATGTTGTTAGTGTGCTTAGGCTGGAAATAAGGTTAGTAATCTACAATCTAGGTTTGATGCGAAAGAGCAGATGGCCATAGATGTAGAGCATTGTGGGCCACCAGATGTAGACTACTACAGGGAGATTTCAACAAGGTAGCTAAGACATACATGGAAAGTAAAAGACCTGCAAATACTTCAAGATCTAGGATCAATCTTGTCGACAAGGGCTAACACGGCAATGCAGAAAAGGTTGCACCAGTGCTGGGTGCAGACGAGGTTGCAACAGTGATCAGGTGTAGACTAAGTTGCAGCGGAGCTGATTGCAGGGTTGGACAAGAATCAAAGGATTAGTCAAATTGAAGATTTGAGGTATGGAAAATCTATACTAGGATAAGAAAAGCTGAAGCAACTCTGTCAACATCAGTGATGGGGTCACCATGAGCAAACAGACGAAGCTGTCAATATTTGAATAGTACAGTCACGGATTCTCATCCCCTCAACCTATAAAAAGGGATAAAAGGAGCTCAGAAGACACATGCATGGACGACGAAAGAAGAAAATTCAGAAATCATGTGCAATCTTCCTAGTGAGCTGAAACGAAGACTCAGAAAGAAGGGAGTTCACTAGTTTGCTCTGAAGAACAAGAAGGTGCAGCAGAGTCCAAAAAAGGATCTGTGCAAGGATCTAGGTTCTTAACCTTTAGCAAGTTGTGAACTTGTAAGACAAAAAACAAGAAGATAGTAAACTCACCTCTTGGCTTGACTACAACGGTCACCACGGGAAGACTGGACTAAGCTCTCGTTGATCAGTTGATAACGAGTGTCTCAACCAGTATAAAATCTTGTGTTCTTATTTTTCTTTGCATTGCTTTGCATATTAGAACTATTAGAAATAAGTTAAAGGATTCAAAGAGACAAGCTTTCAAGGCAAGTCTCTACAACAGACACATCTTACCATTTGTAAGAACAACTAGTGTATACTAGTTAAACACTATACTGCCTTATACCGAAAAACTTTTAAAACAATCTATTTAACCTCCTTCTAGGTTGTACCTCTAGAAATAACAATTGGTATTAGAGCCTGACTTTCTAGACTTAATAGTTTTTGGAAAGAAAAGGTCATTTCTTTTGATATAAGCCTGCAAAGAAGTTACAAACAATTTATTTTGTGAAGTAAACATGGCTCCTCCAAAGCTACCCAAATGTCCTAACAGTGGTGAGCCACCAGCCTGTTCTTTCGACAAGTTCAATCACTGGAAACTAAGAATGCTAGCACATCTAGACTCAATAGATGAAAGAATGCATGATATAGTCACAAATGGGCCATACATTCCAAAGATGCCAGTTCCACTCGATGCATCAAGGGAAGTGGATAAACCATAGTCTCTCTGGACAAGGGATGGGGGCATTGTGCTGATTGATGGAAGGGCCAGAAATCAGACCTTCAAAGACCTTGATGATGACATGTTCGACATAGTGGTTCACACAGCCATTGTAAAAGAAACTTGGGACGCTCTACTTCTCAGGAATGAAGTAACAAACAAGATCAGGTAGAACAAGAAGGATGTTCTCATGCAGCAGTGTAACTGGGTATCAATGAGACCAGATGAAAATCTAATTAGTTTCTATGAGAGATTGAATATGCTAATCAACAATCTCAAAACCCTAGGGAAGACTTTTGATAACAAAGAAGTCAACCTAAAGTTTATGAGATTCCTTCATGAAATATGGGAAACAAAGACCACAGCAATAAGGAAGTCCAGGGGATCTTGCAAAAATATCCCTAGCACAGCTGTATGGAGTGCTGCATACCTACAATCTTGAAGTGGAGCAAAAGAAGCAAGTCGATGAAGCTAGAAAGAAGACTTTGGCCTTCAAAGCAGAAGAAAAACTTTTGAGATCTATGGCAGAGGAGGACAATAGTGACACCTCATCTGCAAGTGAACATGAAATCTCAAAGGAACTTGCACTAATGGTAAGAAATTTAGAAAGTTGTTCAAAAAGAAAAATATCAAGAAGAACATCAAAGCCAAAGAAGCAGACAAGGAGGTTTGCTACAACTACGGAAAGGCAAGGCACTTTGCTGCACAATGTAGACGACCAGCACAAGAATCGTCTACACAAAGAAACAAGAAAGAATACAGCAAAGGGAACTCTGGAAGAAGAGAAAAAGGCAAGGCCTACGCTGTGAAGACATGGAGTGAGACAGACTCAGATGATGAGGAAATAATTTCAAATGCACTGCTCTATCTCATGGCAAGGAGTGAGGAAAAACAAAAGGTATTTGATCTCTCAAACTCTGATGTCACTCTAGAGGAACTAAAGGACGCTCTTCGGGAGACCTCTGAGAATTTTATTGCCCTTTCAAGGGAAAATAAAGACAACCTCGAATTGATTATAATTTTCTAAGAAAATTAAAATCTGACCTGTGAAGAAATTGACAATAAGTAAAATGACTTGATAGTGGTCCAAAATGAACTAAAGGAATCAAATGAGAAGGTAAAACTTCTCACTACAGTGGTGGAAACACTCACAAAAAGAAACGTTGAGCTACAAGCTCTGGTAGACACATGGAATGAAAGACCCTAGATTTGCAGAAGATGCTAATCATGGGTCAATCCTCAAATGATCGATCAAGACTGGGATACAAAAGATGGATGAGTGATGCTACATACTCAAATGCAAATAAGGTCCCTGCAGCTAGCAAGGAAGAGATAAAATAGACCTCTGTAAAAATATTACAGAAGGGTAAAATCTCTACTGCAAAAGAAAAGTAGAGCAGTAAAGTCTCTATTGCTCAACCTAAAAAGGTTGAGCCTTTGGGCAAAACAGTAGCACAAACGAGTGCAAAACATCACTAAGTGCATACAGTCAGAGGTAACAAGATAAAAGTCCATTATGAATTTGACAAGAGGTCACATAAACCTCAGTATGCATCAAATTACTCAGTATGGAATAAAACTTCCAACACTGCATGGAGAAGACCATATTTAAAACCCTACTGCACATGCAAAATGCTGTTAAGGGAATGGAAAAATTCAAGCAGACTATGATGCCAAGCCGATCAACGTTGTAAATATGACAGCTTCTACGTTCATCGCAAAACGTGCAAATTTGTTTTTGCTAAAGTTACTAATGTAGATAAGGAAGTAGGGGTAGATCCCACAGGGAATGGCTAATGTCGAACCAAACACAACTTAAAATAATTTCTATCCTAAGGAAAGGGGTAAGATTAAATATAAAATGTGGGGGGGGGGGGTTTAAACTGTTTAAAAGGAATAACTAAAACTAAATTAACTAATCAAAAGAGGATAAAATAGAGCTAGAATGTAGAGTGGATTACTTAAGTTAGGAGAAATGTAGGGACGATGGTTGAATCACTTTGAGTCACTTAGATCAATCATGGATGCTTCTGAATTTTGGATGTAATGAGTAACATGGAATTGTTGTAATAAAATTTGGCTTAACTCACTAAGTTCTTTAGCTTCTAACTTCCAATTAACTCGGATAGTTAAACTAACTCAATAGATCTAAATCATTTCAATTAGCTCAAACATGATTTAATCAAACGAGCTGAATCATAACATTGAACTAACATTCATAACAATCATAGCAATTAGCTTGAACTAATCATGTTACATGCATATGAAACCATTGATTGTATATGATAATTAGCTTAAATCATATTATTTCAATTTGCTACTAATTAAAACCACTTAGCGTGACTTATAGCTTCAAACTATGTATATTAGGTGATCAATCTAATAAACACAAGTTGTATAGTATTTCTAATAGGTTTCATGCAACATTTTCTTCATTAAACATCTCTGGTTTCTTTCTTATACTCAACATCTCATGATCTAAGGTCATCAAAACTTAACAACACATCCCTACTAATAAACTACTCACACATAAGTATCAAACAAAACATGGAATTAAACACGGAAATGTAAACAAACCTTCTACAGAGTTTAACAACTGAGAACAAAGGTTTTACAGTGCACGATGCGTTCCAAACTAAAGTCCAACGGTATCCTATCCATTTGCAGATCAAAACTACTTGAAATTCCCTTCTAGGCTCCTCCTCTTTGCGTCTTGCCTCCTTTGATCGCCTCCTGTCGTTCCTAAGCTTTTCCTCCTCTGTATCCTTGTTTAGAAAAACCCTAGGGCACGTATTTATAGGCGTAGGTCAAGACCAGATCGATCCGACGGTTGAAAATCAATGTTTTTCATCTGGGACAACGTCGCGGCCGTGACCATGGCAGTCACACCTGTGACATATTAAAACAACGTGGAATAAGCTAAAATCACTCGTCACGCCCGCGACACCCAGGCACGCCCGCGACAACCACCCGCAACTGATGTTCTATAACCCTAAAACTAACATAAAAAATACTAAACGACATTAAAAAATTCTAGAAACTTATACAACACATCTAAACATGCTAATCTAGCTAAACAACATGTAGCGTTGCTGTATAAACTCTCGAAGCACGTGAAACAATGATGAATAGTGAAATTTTAACTTTTTGAGCTCATGACTTGCCATTTTCTTCATCCTTCTTCATTTTTTCTTTAAACTTTGCACCAATCTGCCAAAAACATAAAAACATAGCAGTACCAAAATTCCAAGACAAAAAGAAGGTGAAAACATAAAATAGACAATACATGAGGAATAAAACAAACATTTAGAATAAAGAAACGATGTGTGTTTATGCGCACATCAAATTCCCCTAAGCTAGACCTTTGCTTGTCCCTAAGTAATGTCTAGACTCAAAACAAAGAAAGAAATGTGAAATGAAGAAAAACTAACAAGACTCAAAGGTTCTATAGCTCGAGCATCAAAGTAATCAGATTGTCTAAAATCAACACAAAACACATGTCGAAAGAATATTCATCATAAAATCACCCTTAATCTCTATTCACACCACATCTAGCTATCTCTTAAATCATTCCCTTTTTATGGTCCTTCACACCTAGCAGATTCCCGAGATATAGCAAAACAATACATTTCGAAAACCCAAATCAAAATTCATTTATTCCGCCTCGTTGTTCCTTATATAGGATAATCCCTAAAGCCAGCAAGGTCTCAAACAAAGTCAAGATTTCCTACTGGATATGTATCTTTTCTTTTTTTCAAGCTATATTATAAAATACCATGTCCCCCCTTTATTCGTAGATGATAATTTTGATTATCGAGGTAAGGGGAAAAGCACCTTAAAATATTGCTTTGCAATTTTTTTTTCGCTCTCTTCTTTTTATCTTTATTTTTATTTTTGTCATGAGTAGGTCTAGAGCATTCTTCAGTAACCAAAAATAACATGAGGGTTACCATGAAAAAAAACGGGTGTTTAACAAACAAAAATTGCAAAATTTTCTCTTCAAAAGCCACTCCATGCTCCCCTATAAGTGGTGGATAAATGAAAAGATGGCATAAAAGGGAAACATGAAGGTTTTTTTTCTTTCCATTTTAAGTGTCTACCTACGGTTCAAGTCACCACTTAAGCGCTATCTACACAAGAAAAAGGTCATCTCATAGGAATATACTAGAATGATGTTAGCAAAGATTCAGGACTTCCTTAGAGACAATATTCAACTACATGTATTAGTATAACATTTATTATGACATAAATCATGATTTTACTTTGCTCAAGCAATAGATTTAAAAATAAATTTAGATGTTTTGATTTTTTTTTTCTCTTTTAAGTGGTAAAGTGTGTTAAAAGACTCTAAATAAACAACTATTTTTTCCCTAAAAATTCCCCTAAGCTAAAGCATGACATTATCCTCAATGTAAAAATAAAGTAAAGTGCGAAGGACAAAAGAATACATATTAACTAAGGTTCACCTAAGAAACAACCAAAGGTGCTAAACCAGCTCCAAATATCACGAATCATTCCATCCATCCCGCTTTCAAACTCGAGGATTGTACGAATATAGTTGACCTCACCTACTATGAACTCCTGTGCGAGCTTCATCTCTTGGAGTATCTCCATCATCAGCTTTTGGTTTCCTTGAAGCTCAGTTATATGACCCTTCAAGATGTTGAAACTGCAAGGTGTAGGAGCTACCATGGGATTGTTTGCGTCAACAATTGGCTCATCTATGTCCTCGATCCATCTATCTACACTTACTACGTTGATTTCTTTTTCACTATGCAAGTTAGTGTTCGACATCTGACAAAACACAACTTGATAGTAAAAATTAGTCCCTCTCACTCTCTCTCACACACATAATGTAAATAAGAGAGAGAGCAAACACTAGAAAACATACATAGAAGCATAATTAGAAATGAAGGAATTCAAAGTGATGATCAAATGAAATTGAATTCATTACTTAGGTTCGTTTAAACATAAAATACGGGCATAAAGGGAACTAAGTTAATAAAAATAGAACGAGAATACATAAAACACAAAGATTCATACATCTCTGAAAAGAAATAGAACAATTGACTCAAAACAGAAACATAAATGAACTGTCCGTGAATGACCAAACTAAAATAAGCTAAACTAAAATACAGTCTAAATAAAAATACAGACTCATAAAACTAGACTGGCTAGCTAAAAAAACTCACATAAGAGGAGGTGGTGGAAATCTGGTATCTAAATAATCAAAGATAAGACGTTGAAAGTCTTCCTGACTCTGCTGCATAGCGTTTAAGCGTGTAGTCACATCAGCGCATAGGTCAGCTACCTCTTGATGAAGAGACTGATAAGTAGTGTACCAGTCCATAAGCGGTGCAGGGATCTACTCAGGTGCAGAATAATGAGAATGAGACTGATGTGAAAGGGTGACTGATGCTGCTAAGGCTTACCCATGGCTGAGTCACCTTCAGAGTCCTGGTCATCTTCATCTGCAGCATCAAGTTAAAAACCCCAATTCGTCTGATCATATAATCGGAGAGAACAAGATGTAAAGGGAAGGCGCAAAGGCTCCTCACAAGCTCTCGCGGTAAGATAGTTGATACCCTGTCGACAAAGATCATACCAATCCTTATCAGACTATCGATACCAAATGGTCCTCTAGTCGGCTCAGAAAGGACTAGGACAAAGGTCATGTCATAGCCAGAAAGCGCAGCTAGTGAGGTAAGTAACCCAACAATGAGAATCGGCGCCCTAGGACTGGCTACAGCGACCGACTCAATCTTCTTCACCAGCAAGTATCCGGTACTAAGGTACAGATACTGTTATGGAGATACAAGGTTGTACAGCAGCACATAGAAGATACCTAGCTCCTTCTATGGCACAGCCCCTTGGCTACTCTTGGTATCCAACAGTGTGTAAGCTAGAAACCACTGCAGAATACGTAAAATAGGGTTCCTGAGAGCGAAACTCTTGCTACTGTGGGGGTTATATCCCCCAGTCAAAGTCAACTCCTACCATAGTGCCTACAAGTGAGGCACATAGCCCCTCTCGTACTCGCCGTAGCCTCCCGGTCGTAGATGAAATATCCTACATAACTCTGTCAAGTTAAGGCGCCTCATCTCGTTCCCCTGCTGGCATGAGACGTACTCCTCCACTGGATCATCTGCGGGAGCCTGGCCAACTGTGCTAGTCCAGGTACTCAGAACCTCATGAACTAGGGATGAATACTTAGGCCATCCAGTCAGGAAAGTGTGATCCCACCCCATGTAGAATCTCAGTCCATAAATCGAGCGTGGCTAAGTCACCGAAATGGAGAAATTTGGTCTGGCGGATAGCTCTACGAGAAGTCGCGCCATGACGATTCTCATACCCGTCTGGAATAATAATACCATCATGTGGATATGGACTAGGATGCGCTCAGCTGCAGCTGAAGTGTTCTCGCCCGATCAAAATGATGGATGTTTGGAACGAGGCATTTTGTATGGAATCCCTACACTAATTGACATGAATTTTGTCAAATTCAGGGTGTAATTCAACAATCCAACTATGAATTCATGTTCTACACAATGAGTAGATCAATTTGGAATATAAGATTGTTGAATTTAGAGTTGAAATTGTGGATTCATACCTAGGTTTTCTCAGTGAAAAACCTTGAATTTCGCACAATCTGAGACATGTCAGGATGCGTGCGTATAATCAATGAATTCCCCTTGTCAATCCGAATGTGTAGAGTACATGAATGCACGAGTTGATTGACGATTTTAAAGGATGATATGTGAGGAAAATGGAAAAGGCGTAGCCAGGGTTGAATACGAAATGAGAAACTGAGGCTTCAGGCCTATTTTTATTGACGTTCAGCATCGTCGCAGCCGCGACAAAGTCTTTTCGCGCCCGCGACACCTTCAGTCGCACCCGCGACCATAAATTTTCAGCCCGGATGATTTTTTTTCTCGTCTTATTTCCTTCAAGAACGACTTAAAACGCCTTTGAGTCATTAGTTTCCTATTCCAAAGTCAAGTTTAAAATGACTTGTGTCACCGATTAGCAGAGTTTAACGCCGTGTATCAGTGTAAGATTTTTGTGGTCATCAGAAATAAACTGAAATAAATACAAACTTCAAAAGAAACTCAAACATGGGCTGCCCCCCAAGAAGCACCTTTGTTTAACGTCGTTGGCTCGACAGCCATGACGTTAAATCATTTCTTTGAAACGTGATTTACCCTTTCCCAGGGAATTTCATCAAACCACGTCGAATCTTGAAGTTTGAAATAACGTTTCAATCGGTGACCGTTAACTTTAAAAATTTTTGACGTGTCTTCTGTTTGAATTCCTATCGCTCCACCATTAAAGACCTTTCTGACAATGAACGGTCCTTCCCATCTTAATTTCAATTTCCCAGGAAATAGCCTTAAGCGAGAATTGTAAAGTGAAACTTTATCTCCTTCTTTAAAGTTTTTCCATGAAATTTTCTCGTCATGAGGCCTACTAAACTTTATCTCCTTCTTTAAAGCGGCATTTTCATATGCATCACGACAAATCTCGTTTAGTTCCGAGATTTAGAGTTTTCTCATATTCACACAGTCTTCGTATTTCATATTAAGCTCTTTTATTGTCCACCATGCCTTATGTTCAATTTCCACCCACAGGTGACATGCTTTTCCGTACACCATTCTGGACGGAGACATTCCAAATGGAGTCTTGTATGCAGTATGATACACGCAAAAAGCGTCATTCAGCTTATCACTCCAATCCTTCCTCTTCGAATTGATAATTTTCTCGAGAATCCTCTAGATTTCATGATTGGACGTTTCAGCTTGTCCGCTCGTCTGTGGATGATAGGCTGTTGAGATCCTGTGATTAACATGATACTTCTTAAACAGGGAGTCCATAACCTTGTTTCAAAAGTGGGTTCCTCGGTCGCTTATCACGACTCTAGGTATTCCAAATCTGTAAGAAATAAAATTTCTAATAAACTCGACCACCACCTTGGCATTATCAGTTCATGTGGGTATTGCCTCCATCCATTTGAGACACAATCAACTGCTAGCAATATATATGAATGACCTTTAGAATTTGAAAATGGTCCTGTAAAGTCCATACCCCAAATGTCAAAAAATTCAAATGACATCACATATTTTTGAGGCATTTCATCTTTCTTAGATATATTGCCAGTCCTTTGATATTGTTCACAGCTCTTCACATATTAAAAAATATCTTTGTTTAAAGATGGCCAGAAAAATCCACAAGACAAAATCTTGTGAGCTGTTCGCCTTACTCCAAAAGGACCTCCACAATCATAGGAGTGGTAGTGCTTCAGCACTAACTTGATCTCATGATCAGGAATGCATCTTCTTATCACTCCATCTGCACAGAATTTAAGCAGAATTGAATCTCCCCATGAGTAGTACTTCGTATCACTTTTAATCTTCTATTTTTTGATGCCTTGGAAGATCACTTTGTAATTTTCCAGTCACTAGAAAATTTACAAGGTCAGCATACCAAGGTACATAACAGTGAAGATGATATAAATGCTCGTCAGGAAATGATTCTGATATTTTTATTGACTCGTCCTGGTTTATAACTCTTGATAAGTGATCGGCGACATGATTTTCCGCACCCTTCTTGTCTCTGATTTCAATATCAAATTCCTGAAGGAGAAGAATCTATCTCAATAGTCTCGGTTTTGATTCCTTCTTCTTGAGAAGATACTTTAATGCACTATGGACACCACCTTTACATACGTTAAATAGGAATGAAAATTTTCAAGGGCAAAAATAATTGAATAAAGCTCTTTTTCAGTAGTTGTGTAAATGACTTGAGCTTCATCAAGGGTTTTTGATGCATAATAAATCACATGTGAAACCTTATCCACTTTCTGTCCAAGCATAGCTCCAACAGCTCGGTCACTCGCATCGCACATGATCTCTAACAGATAATTCTAATCCGAATGTAGAATAATAGGATTTGAGATTCCTCAGTGAATGTAAATTTAGTATCTTTCTTCAACAATTTATTCAGGAGATCTGCAATCTTGGAAAAAATCTTTAATAAATCACCTGTAGAAACCTGCGTGTCCAAAGAATGCACGCATTTCTCTAACGGTTGAGGGATAAGGCAAAGATTTGATAACTTCAACTTTAGCCTTGTCTACTTCTAATCCCTTCGCGGAGGCAACGTGTCTCAACACTAAACCTCTTTCTGCCACAAAATGGCATTTTTCGTAGTTTAGAACGAGATTCGTTTCTACACATCTTTTGAGAACTTTTTCTAGATTTATCAAGAAATGGTCAAAAGAATTTCCATGGACTAATAAATCATCCATGAAGACCTCTATTATTTCTGATATATAATCAGAAAATATAGTCATTACACACCTTTGGAACGTTGCAGGTGCATTGTATAAGCCAAAGGACATACGCCTATAAGCATAGATTCCAAAGGGACAGGTAAATGTTGTTTTCCCTTGGCCTTCAGGGGCTATCACAATTTGATTATACCCTGAATAACCGTCTAGGAAATAGTAATGAGAACGGCCTGCTAACCTTTCTACCATTTGGTCCATAAAAGGTAATGGAAAATGATCTTTTCTCGTGGCGGCATTTAATTTGCGATAATCAATACAAACCCTACAGCCACTTTGCACTCTTGTTGTAATTGTTTCTCTGTTGTCCTTCTCAACAATCGTTAAGCCTGACTTCTTAGGCACTACGTGTATCGGACTTATGCATCGACTGTCCGTGATTAGATAAATTACTCCAGCATCGAGCAATTTCAAAATTTCATTTTTAACCACCTTTATCATAGGAGGATTAATCTCCTTTGCGGTTCTCTGGATGGTTTGGAGTTTTCCTCTAATAAAATTCTGTGCAGGAAAGTAGCAGGACTAATTTCTTTAATGTCGGCAAGGTTCCATGTAATGGCCATTTTGTGCCTTTTCAGTACTTCCACTAGAGCTTTTTCTTGCTCATCTGTCAGTTCACTTGAAATAATAATTGATAACTTGTTATCGTCACCCAAATAAGCATATTTCAACTGAGTTAGCAATGATTTCAACTCTAATGTTGGTGGTGTTTCAATTGATGGCTTGACCTTTTCATGATCTTGCGAAAATTCAAGCATTTAGACATGTTCTTACCCTTGTAATTGATCTTTAAGAAAAGATAAGTCATGATCATAATTGCTTTCATCAAATTCTTGATCAATTTCCATTTTCTTGATTGTTTCCATAAAGGTCAACTCATCTGCATTAAATAATTCTTCTTCAAGGGACATGGAGGTGCTAACAGAACACACAGTGAAGACTTGATCACTTGGATGTGTCATACCTTCATAAATATTAAATTCAATCATTGCTCCATCAAATTCCATAGACAGTTTTCTAGTGTTAACATCAATTTTAGTGTTAGTTGTCAGTAAGAATGGTCTCCCTAACAAGATAGGTGCGTGAGTTGAATGGTTTTGACCATCTTCAGTCTTAATAATGTAAAAATCTGTCGGAAAGACAAGATCATTAACTTTCATAAGAACATCTTCTACCACTCCAAAAGGATGTGTCACTGACCTATCAGCAAGCTGAATTACAACCACAGTTGGTTGTAAAGGTCCTAAATTCAATGATTGAAAAATTGATAAGGGCGTCACATTAATGGATGCTCCAAGATCAATCATACAGCCTGTAATTTGCACACTTCCTATTGTGCATAGTATAGTAAACATTTCAGGGTCCTTTTATTTTTGTGGTAGTCTCTTTTGTAAAACAGTTGAAACATTTTTGCTTACCATGACTCATTGATGACCTTGTAATTTTCGTTTGTTAGTGCAAACTTCCTTTAAGAATTCAGCATATCTTGGAGCTTGTTTAATTGCTTCCAACAAAGGAATATTTACTTCGACTTTCTTAAAAAGTTCAAATATGTCCTTTTCCGCTTCTGCTTTCTTGTTCTTTGTCAATCGATTAGGAAAAGGAGCATTACAAACAAGTATTGTTTCTTTCGGAGTAGATATCCTTGTTTCTTCTTGTTGTTTAGGGGTTTGAGGAACTTCAGTTACCCCCTCCTTCTTATCGTAATGAACTTCAATTCATTTTCAAATTCGTGAGGATTCTTATAAATTTTTGTTAACTCTCATCCACTTCTCAGAGTTATTGCGTTTGTAGTTTCTTTCGGATTTATAGGCTGAGAAGGGAGTTTGTTCTTCAACTGAGCTTTCAACTAGCTCATATCAGAAGCTAATTGGCTTATTTGACTTTGGATGCTCTGAATGTCAGTCTTTGTCTCCTTAACATCCTTTTACATTTGCATTTATGTTATTGCAATTTGCTTAACCATCTCTTCAAGTGACATTCCACTTGATGACCCTTGATTATTTTTATTAGCATTGAAGTACTATTGTTGTTGTTGCTGCTGCCCTTGACCAAATCCTGGAGGGATTTTTTGTTGTTGGGGAACAGTTTAGGCATTGTTTTGTATTCCCCATCTGAAGTTTGGATGGTTCCTCCAAGGTAGATCAGGCATATTATTCCACGGTGATGTCCTTTATCCTTGAAAATTAATAGCGTTTACATCTTGTAAGGAAGGACAAGCATCCATTTTATACTCTGGTAGAATTCACACGCCATCACCTGTTAAAGCTGTGATTGAGTAGTGTTGGTTACTTGTTTAGCAACCAAACCAGTTGCCTCTCTATCAGCATCAGCCCTTGGGCTGAAATCTTGAGAACTTTGGGCAGATATTTCTATCAGTCTCCTTGCTTCAGCAGGAGTTTTGTTCGTTAGGGTGCCACCACTTGAAGAGTTTATTCGGTGACGTTCTTCAGGTAGCAACCCTTCATAGAAATGCAGAATTAGGAGATTTTCTGCTATCGAATGGTGTGGACAGCTTGCACATAAGCGTTTGAAACGCTCCCAATATTCGTGAAGGTTTTCCCCACCTTTTGTCTAATCCCGAAAAATTTCTTTCCGTAGATTCGTTGTTCGGCTTGATGGGAAATATTTATCGAGAAAAACATTCTGCATTTCTGCCCAGATATTGATTGATAAAGACGGCTGTTTATACAGCCAGTTTTTTGCATAACCTTGTAAGGTGAAAGGAAATACAAACAGTTTCATCACATCAACCGTCATACCTTCAGGTTTGATCGACTTGCAGATTACATGCAACTCTTTCAAATGTTTATGCGGGACTTCACCAGCTAGACCATTAAATACAGTTCAGAAGGCCTTAATTTTGTTTGAATGTCATATTCAGATTTGGCAAATTATGCAAAGAGGCTCTTCCTATATTTTGGGAGCAGATAACTCCCGAAGAGTACGATTTAGATTTTGCACAAATTTATTTGTGTTGTTTTGATTGTTTTCTGCCATTTAAAGATTTTCAAAAATAATAGGAGTGAAACTCCTTTCTGTTTGAATGGGTGGAGAAGAAGTCAAAGGTGTAGAACCTAAAAAGGAGTAGAGCTTCTTATCTGAGGAGATTCAAAATTAGAGACTAATTTTCAAATTTCAGATCCAGTTACTCTACCACTTCTTAAGTTCATAAAAATTCATATAAATTTCTTTTGAATTCAAGAAAATAATATTTTTTTTGTTTTTTTTAAAAACAATTAAGTCCTTAAAATAATTTTTTAAAAAAACCTAGAATAGAAAACTATCAAGTTAAGTTTGGTTGACTTGACACTCGTTACCGATTCCCCGACAACAGCGTCAAAAATTTGATGCGCGGTCGATCAATGTTGTAAATATGACTACTTCTACGTTCATCGCAAAACGTACAAATTTGTTTTTACCCCGCTAAAGTTACTACTGTAGATAAAGAAGCAGGGGTCGATCCCACAGTGAATTGCGAATGTCAAACTAAACAAACTTAAAATAGTTACTGTCCTAAGGAATGGGGTAAGATTGAATACAAAATGGGGGGGGGGGTGTTTAAACTTTTTAAAAGGTATAAACTAAACTAAACTAACTAATCAAAAGAAGATAAAATAGAGGTATAATATAGAGTGGTTTACTTAGTTACGACAAATGTAGGGACGATGGTTGAATCATTTTGAGGCACTTAGATCAATCATAGATGTTTCTGAATTTTAGATGTAATCACTAACATGGAATGGTTGTAATGATTTTTGGCTTAACTCACTACGTTCCTTAGCTTCTAACTTCCAATTAGCTCGGGTTGTTAAACTAACCCAAGAGATCTAAATCATTTCAATTAGCTCAAACATGATTTAAACATAACAGTTGAATCATAACATGGGACTAACATTCATAATAATCATAGCAATTAGATTAAACTAGTCATGTTACATGCATATGAAACCATTGATTGTATATGACAATTAGCTTAAATCATAATATATCAATTAGCTACTAATCAAAATCACTTAACGCGATTTATAACTTTAACCTATGTATATTAGGTGAAAATCTAATAAACACAAGTTATATAGCATTTCTAACAGGTTTCATGCAGCATTTCCTTCATTAAACATCTCTGGTTTCTTTTTATACTCAACATGTCATGATCTACGGTCATCAAAACTCATCAACACATCCTTACTAATGAACTATTCATATATAAGCATTAAACAAAGCATAGAATTAAACAAGGCAATGTAAAAAAACATTCTGCAGAGTCAAAGTTATTGAGAGTGAAGGTTTTACAACGCTCAATGCATTCCAAACTAAAGTCCAAAGCTATCCTATGCGTTGCGGATCAAAACTCCTTGAATTACCCTCCAAGGCTCCTCCTCTTTGCGTCTCCCCTCCCTTGATCGGCTCTGCCGTCCCTGAGCATTTCCTCCTCTGTTAGAAGAACTCTAGGGCACGTATTTATAGGCGAGGGTCGAAACCAGATAGATCCGACGGCTGAAAATTGATGTTTTGCATCAAGGATCATCAATGATTGATCTAAGTAATTCAAAATGACTCAACCATTATCCCTACATTTCTCCTAATGTAAGCAAATCACCCTGCTATCTAGCTTAGTTTACCTATTTCTAATTCATTAGTTCAGTTATTCACCTTTTTAAACCCCCCCCCCCCTTAACTTCTAGATTAGTTATAGCTTTAAGTTAGATTAGTTGATAGTCTCGACTTTCGCTGTGGTTTCGACCCTTACTTCCACTTCTATATTTAATCTTATATTTATAGAGTGAAGGTGAGTGCTCAGAAATATTAATTTGACGTGTAAACGACAGCACGCATCAAATTTTGGGGCCGTTGCCGGGGACTTTTGGTAACTAGTGTCGAATCAACCAAACTTAACTTAACAATTCTCTATTCTAGTAAAAAAACAAAAACAAAAACATAAAAAAACAAATAAATAAATAAAATGTTTCAAAAGCATTTTTGGTGAAATTGTTGATTTTGAATTAATTTTAAATTGATTTTTGCTATGGCTTATAACTATCAGTCATATAGTATGATGAATTATCAATCCTACGATAATTCTTATTCTCAAACATTAGATGAAATTGCCACAATGATTGAAGAAATGAACAATAATATAAATCATAGGCCATATGAGAATCATTTTAATATGGAACATCAAGCTAACACTGCCCAAATTTATCATCTTATGAATATTCCACTCAAATGAATATTTTTCAACAACCATCAGAACCACAACATGGATATAATTCTGATTATAACTATTATAATGGTGGATGGTTAGATTATCAAAGTCATCATGAGGCATATAAAGATTTTAATTCTTCAATGCCAGACAATTCATTGGACTTTTCACAAAGCCATTCTCTTGACCATTTGCATTGTCAGCCCTCAATACCATACTCACAAGATTTGAATTATATGTCTTTGGAAGAAATGGTTCAAACCATTGTGCATAACCAACACCTTACTCAAGAAGAAAATAGGATGTTTAAAGAAGACAAGGAGTAGTATCATAAGCGTAAATTGCAGAGTCAAATTGACGAACTCAATTCTGTATCATTTTCAATAGAAGCCCCAAAATTCGAATCATATAATGCATTTGAACAATCACAAGAAGATGAGAACCTAACCATCTTTAAAAATGGTGAAGTATTATCTTCGATTGAGTGTTCTAGTCTTCAATTTGAGGATGATTCGGATGAAGACTTTGATTTATTATATGAATCTTTATTTGAGAAATATGGCCGTAGATCCATAAGGGAACATGTCAAGAGACACAGTTCAAGGGCCAGCAGCTACAAGTCAGTCGATTGCACAACCGTCAAGGCAAGCTGGGAACCAACCTAAACCACCACCAGGGGGAGTATTCAACATGAATGATGTGTGCGTAAACACACATCGTTTCCTTATTCTAAATGTTAATTTCATTCCTTTTGTATTGTCTATTTTATGTTTTTAGTGTCTCTCTATCTTGGAATGTTGGTACTGTTGTGTTTTTATTTTTTTGGTAGATTGGCACGAAGTTTGGAGTAAAAATGAAAAAGGATGAAGAAAATGGCAAGTCATTAGCTCAAAAAGATGAAATTTCACGATTCATCATCGTTTAACGTGCTTCAACAGTTCATACAGTTCATGTCATTTGGCTAGATTAACATGTTTAGATGTACTGTATAAGTTTCTAGAATTTTTTAACGTCGTTTACTATTTTTTATGTTAGTTTTAATGTTGCAGATTAGCTATCGTGGGCAAGCTGTACAGTGTCGCGGGCGTGCCTAGTTGTCGCGGGCGCGACGCATGATTTTCTACATTTCAACGTTTTTAAGCACAAATTGAAGGTCCATGTGAATGTTCTAGTGATGAAATTAATCTTGATGCTTTAGAAAATTCATTGAATTCATTCCAGGAATTGACCAACTCAATTTCCTCAAGTTCAACTATTTCTCAGGAAAATATCTCATGTATTGAAATATTAAAAAATCAAGTCAATCAACTTACACTTGAAATGAGTGAATTAAAAGCTCTAGCTTTCAATGACACTGAAACTGAATGTGATCAGTCTCAAGTACAAGAAGCTCTAATGATAGATGAAACTGTCGAAGAGACATTGGAAGTGGAGAGTTTAGGACGGAATGAGATACAAGATGAGTTGGAAGAAGAAATTTCAGATCTAGGATCTGATGAAGTGACCGACAATGATTTTGAATTTGAATATGATGAATTCGATGGTGCACACTTAAAATTGATGACTCTTGTTTTGATAGTCAATGTGTTACACTTGATGATTTTGTGGAATTGGAAAAGTTTTTGAATTCTCATGATAAGTTTGAGCAACGTGATTCTAAGTCAAAAATGTCAAAAATTTCTGAGCAAGAATCCATGTTTGTTTTGAATGTTCCTATTAATGAATTTGAAACTACTCAATCTCATTCAAATGTTTCATTTTCTGAAAATCTTCTTCTTTTCGATGTTTTTAATGATCATAAGGAGTTTGAGTTGTCATGCTTTGTTTTGTTTCCTTATGTTTCAAAATATTATCAAAATCTTAGTTGGACGTGCTTGGTTAATGTTTTTGCGAAAATGAGATTTTTGAAAATTTTCAAACGTAAGAAGAAGAGAGTTTTAGTTTGGCTTCTGCAGCATTTCAAATAACCTTCAAGAGCCGGGCTGCAGGCTCTAAATCAAACGCTTCTTGGGAGGTAACCCATGTTTTAAGTTTCTTTATTTTTTTTTAAGTTCGCATTTATTTCAATTCATTTCAATTTCTTTCTAACGACCGTAAAAATCTTAAACTGATACACGGCATTAAACTCTATTACTCGATGATGCGAGTCCTTTAAAATTGACTATGGAAAGGGAAACAAATGCTAAAAGAACTTTAAATCGTCCGTGAAGGAAATGAGAAAGGAAAAAAATTGTTCAGGCCACCAGGCATCTGTCGCGGGCGCGACAAAAGAGGGTCGCGGGTGCTGCTGGTGGTGTCGGGGGCGTGACAAGGATTTGTCGCGAGCGCAACGAGGTCCTGACCGGATAAATCAAACAGAACCCCAATTTTGATTCACAAACCACTCCCATTTCGTTCCCTACGTGTTTCTTCGCATAAAATCCTTCCAAATCATCACTTTATTCGTGCCATCAAGCGTACCGAATGTTCGTATCAACGAGGGGACTTCGTTGAGTATACACACGCTTCGTCATCATCTCAGATTCCGCTGAATATGTGGTTTTTGTTCGACAAGAAACCCTGGTATGAATTTGTGATTCCAACTCCAAATTCAACAATCTAGTATTCTAAATTGATCTATGCATCGTGTAGATTGTGAATTCCTCATTGGATTGTTGAATTGCATCGTGAATTTGACGAAATTCATGTTCATTTGCCTAGGGATTTTGCCAAAATGCCTCGAACTAAGAATCCGACATTTAGGTCAGACGCAAGCACATCTGCTACAGCTTCACGAGTCCTCATTCCTTATCCATATGAGTCCATAGCTATTCCTGAACAATACGCGGATTGTCATGCTGTGATATCTCGCAGTACGATTCTAAAACAAGATTTCTGCAAGTTGACGAACTATCTACTCTTGGGTTATGGCACAGGCTCGTACATGCTGTGACTCTGCTAGGCTGGCATCATTCTTTCCCGACTGGGTGGCCGACATATCTGTCCTTAGTCCAGGAAGTGCTGAGTACGTGGACTAGCACTGTTGAACTGACTCCAATGGATGACCCTGTAGAGGAATACGTCACATTCCAGCTGGTGAAAGAGATGAGGCGATTAGGGGTGAGTGAGCTCTGCAGAATCTATCATTTCAGACTATGAGGCTACAGAGATTATGAGAGGGTGTATGTGCCTCATCTGCAAGAACTCTGGCTATGAACTGACATCGTCTGGGGGATACAACCCCTACAACAGTAAGAGTTCTGCACTTAGGAACCCTTTCTTGCGTATCTTGCATTGGTTCCTGGCTTATACACTGCTAGGTACCAAGAGTAGCCAATGGGCTATCTCGCAAAAGGAACTAGGAATCTTCTTTGTGCTACTGCACAATCTACTATCTCCTCAGGACTATCCGTACCTCAGCTCAGGCTTTATGCTAGTAGAGAAGATTGAAGCAGTAGCAGCAGACAGTCCTCGAGCACCGATCCAGATTGGTGGGTTACTTACGTCGTTAGCTGCGTATTTTGGGTACCACATGACTACTGGTCCAACCGTTGATGAGCCAACTAGAGGACCATTTGGGTTTGACAGCTTGGTTAGGATTGGCATGATCTCTATTGACCGCGGTATTTACTATTTTACCGCGAGAACTGGTGAGGAGCCTTTACGACTACCATTGCCAACCTTTTCTCTCCGATTCTCTGATCGGAGCAATTGGGATTTTCCAGTGACTGCACCGGAAGATGACCTAGATTCTGAGGGTGATTCTACTATGGGTGAGCCTCAGCCTCGTCAGTCATTTTCGTTACATCAGTCTCCTTCCCACCATTCCATACCAGCTACTCCTGTGCCGACTACTATGCCAGAGCAGACACATCCTGTGGATTGGAGTGCTGAATTTCATTCTCTGCGGCAAGAGGTAGCTGAACTTCGAGCTGATGTTACATCGATGCGTTCCCAAATGACTGCTATTCAACAGAGCAATGAAGATTTCCATCGCCAGATTTTCCAATATTTTGATAGCAGATTTCCACCTCCTCCTCCTATGTGATTTTTATTAGCTAGTCAGTCTGTTTTAGGAGTCTTTACTCTTACTTAGACTGTACTTTTTTTTAGCTTAGGGGAGGTTGGATATTCCTAGACATTTTAGTTAGTTTTTTATTTTCAGTCTAGTGTACTTCTTTCTTAAAAAAGATGTATGAATCTTTATGTTTTATGCATCTTTGTTCTGTTTTTATGCAACTTAGTTCCCTTTATGTAAGATTGAACCTAAGTTATGAATTCATTTTCATTTGATTGTCA
>JAOVYX010016386.1:0-24811 GCA_035668315.1 Drosera spatulata | reverse complement strand
TTAATATATATGATTTTGCGACGGATTTTATCCGTAGCTAAAATGTTCCGTAGCTAAAACGCTATTTTTTTATAGTGCGTGTGGATAATTTTATTTATTTTCTATGTATTCGTTCCAACTTCTTGTCTCACTTTTTCTCAAAGTCTATATATGTACGTGATTCACTTGCATGTATGATACGCAACTTCCTACTATAAGAAACTAAAATGACCTAACCTTTATTTGAAATAGTAATAACGACCAAATGTTTGGAAAAACATGATGTAATCCCTTTCGTCTCTAAGATGCGTGATTTTGTCGATGAACCAAAACATAATACTCCTATCAACAAGTTTACGCGATTGGTTAAGCATACACAGCTTTATCCTTATTTGTACATAAAAAATATTAAGATATACATCAATAAATTTTTTACTAATCGTTTGGATTTTTTACTAATCGTTAAGATATACATAAAAAACATTTTTGAAGGGCGACTATATGTAGAAGTATGAACACAATAAAGTAACATGAATGGACCGTCGTCGATCGTCTCTCGTCTTCTCCAGTTATCTTGAACTAATATTTGGCTGATTTGAATTCAAAGCACAAAGGTGACGTTCTCATATTGAAAATCCATGTTAAGTCTTGAGATATATATGCATACCTTTAACACATCAAACTCAAGAGCGACTTTTTTGTGTCTTTTTCTTTATATGCATAAACATGAGACTTATTAATCATACGATTAAAATAATATAATCAAAAGAAATTTTGGATCAGGGAATCTATTTCATCACCCCAAAGACCATATTTAGTGAGGGTGATAATCGCGTAGTTCCAAATTAGTAGATAAGAATGTTTGGACGGCATTGAAAATATGTGTGGATTATGGTCGTTGATAATAACATTCGACACTGCAGTGTGTCAATGTTTGATATAAAGTGATAACATTATGACATACAATGGATATAACACTAGTTTTTTTTTGTCGAATAAAATTTAAAAGAATTTACTTTTTTTTTTTTTAATAATTAAGAGCGTAACATGTTAACAGATCCGAAAGATAGTCCCGCTACATACCATTCCTATAATTTGTGCTACAAACAACATAAAATTTTGATTACATTATTAATTGTCCTTTGTATGAATTGATAAAGTTTAACAAAAAATTTTTACAAGGAGCTGGAATAGCTCAGTTGGTTAGAGCGTGTGGCTGTTAACCACAAGGTCGGAGGTTCAAGCCCTCCTTCTAGCGACTTTTTTACTAAAAGCAATGATATTTTTTTAATTCTTTTTCTGTCTAAAAGCTACTAATTTTAATTAGCAATTTACCATCAAAATTGTATCCATAAACTGAAACAATCATGTATCAATACTGGAGTGATAATTATGCCTTTATGAGTCAACATAGGGATGCGATCTTCGCTATATGCATACTCTAGTAATTCTACGAAAACAATCGGCGCCACGAGCTCCATTTCATCATGTTGTGTCAACTTCATCACAGCCATACATTTAATCGATTTATACAATTAAGTTTAACCTAACATGGATTAATTGTTTTGATATGGGCAATCAAATTGTTTATCATACGAAATACCCCTACAAACATTTGGAACAAAACGAACGCTATAAATATAAATGCAATGACTAAGAGGGTGTTTACGTTTTCAAAAGGTGTCTTGCTCCTAGCCATATATACTGTTTGAGAACTTGTAAATAGGTACATTATAATCATTCAACATGGATCAAGTAGTCCAATTATGAAATCAATGTGACAAATTATGATCAAAATTACGCTACCATAACTTGAAACGTACTTACATAGACTCGCTCTACGTCTAGCCTAGATCTTTATAGTAACTTTTGACTCCGGATTAGCTCGGTCTAGATATATATTGGACTGTAATTAGATTCCCTTAGCAATCAAAGTAAGCTAATAAACTAGGAAGCTGAAATTCAGGGAAAAACATATCTATGTAACAGATAAGGTCTTGAATTTATCATTTAGCAATTTTCAAACTCAAATAACTGGAAAAAAACACGGACTTGGTTGGACACAAAGAAAAAAAAGACCCACGCATGGAAAACTTTTGGTTGAAGCCTAATTGAGAGGTTATGATAATTCCCATTTTCACAAGGCAAATAAAGAGAGATATTTTTCACATAAATTGCTCGAAGGTATATGATGAAATAGATGATCAAGTTCTAAGTATATATATTTTCTGGCCAACAATACTATAATCATACCAAAGAAAAGGAAGGAAAAATATAATAAGAAAAAAGCACGATGCATGAATTATATGAGAATGACATTAAAAGAGTCAGACACAACAATTCACAATTACATGCATACTCGGTACAGAGTCTGTGTACATATGAAAGTCGAGAGAGACATACACCCTCCTAACCATAATAACAAGCCATCGAGAACATAATATCGAATCGTGGTTTTCCTATAATAATTTTGAACACTTCAATAGAAATTTAAAGACAAATTCATTTTCATATCTCAACAATAATAATCTTCAAAGTTTCCATAAAAATGATAAAATGTTCACCACCATTATTCTTCAAATTTATGCTTATTTGTAACCCAACTCTTTTTACAATGTGTCTATCGCCAGGAGATGCCAATTTTAGACTATTACGTTGACGAAGTATTAATAGTAGTATAATGCATTCTCAAGTTGTTTGTACGTGATTCAATGTTAGGTGGTCCGAGAAGTAGACCAAACAATGTATACGTAGTGGGATATCAAATATTGTGAAATGTAGTAAGATTGAGACATATGGTCAAGCTTGGGGGTGTCAAGAAAGACTTCAAGTTTGAACATAGTAATACTCTTAGAAATTGCTCGGTAACCAACTCATTGAGAATTTGAAGTCGTGATTTCGATGTCACATTTCTTATGATATCATTTTAAGAAAAATTCTCCATTAAAATTTTGATTCCTTTTAGAAAGCCTATAATGTATTTTCCAAGAAGTCCAGTATCGTTCACGTTAAATCAATCTGGGTTGGTCTACTAGTATTCGACTCAACCTTTTTCTTGAAGGTATTGGATTCGAATCCCACTATTTTTAAAATTCAGGTTGATCACGTCCGTTGATTTCGATTAAAACTTTATCCGATGCTGGTGGGGACGTCGATCAGAACTCTTGTCACCAAAAATAAAATAAAATAAAAAATATCGATCACTTTACCTGCTTTATTTTTTGATTTATTTCATGTTTGGTTTCGAGTTACTCCTTCCTTCCAAGAAAAAATTGAGAGAGTACCATCCTCTCCCTCATAGAAACGACCACCATACGGGGAAAATGTAAATTAGTTATGGGTTGTGACGCGGATGAAGGAATGTCCTATCAGAGCAGGATCTCTTATTTTCAAGTTTTGAACAATATGGAATTACAACCACACAAAAAAACAAAGCTCAAATTTTTTTTTCTTGGAAAAAATTCATGATGTAATTTGCACCTTTCGATGGAAAAGCAGCACAAGAACAACACAATCCCCGACAGCAGAGGATCCGCCTCCTGTTCTATCATAGTATGCTGCATAGCAACATAAGTATAAAATTACAGAGATCTTTGACTGTTTAGCCAACCCAAGAAGAATCATGCCCCGTGTGTGCATATTCTTGTTTTCGGATATGATTGTGGACATTCTCCAAACGTTCGGCCCAGCTTGAGAAAACATTCTTGCCAGGGAACAACATTTGATGGCCAGTCCGGCCCAAAAGCATCTCAAGGATAACATTGTACTTGGGCTAGTTGCCTCACCCAGCTCGGTACTTTGAATTCTCACCGGGCTCAAATATTTAGAATGGGCCCTCGGCCCAGCACATTTTCAAAAGCAAAAAGGTCCACTTAGAAAAAGAAGGGAACATACAGCATAACTTGCCCATGACAACTCCTATGCTTTTTAATCTTTTTGGTCATCAAATCACGACATTCTCACAATCTAAACACATTAATGACTCCAAACACAAGCTAGAAAATGCTTCGCTTCATACTCCAAATCACCGCACTCATCTCATCCCTACACATCTCACATTTCATCTCAATCAAGCCTACGAAGAGAAAAATGTGGCGGCATCACCATAAACTATCCGTTCGGCATTGACGACGGCTGTGGCCACCCATATTATCGTCGCCTCCTCGTCTGCACAGATCTCGAGACCCTCGAGCTCCGTACCCCGTCGGGCCGGTACCCGGTCCAGTCCATATCGTGCACGGACCCACACATCATGGTTTCGGACCCGTACATGTGGGGTTGCCAAGATGGGCCCAACTTCAGGCCCACCAAGCCATTTAGCCTGGACACAAGCATCATCTAAGTTTGTCTAATAAGAATGAGTACTTGTTCTTCAATTGTAGTCAAGATCATGTTCTTATGGGCACGAGGCCAGCTTATTGCGACCGGTTCCCCGATCGATGTGACTCCTCGTGCGACAGCTCGAGTTACCTGTGTCGTAACTTACCCGAATGTAGCTCCGTTTTAGAGGGTGTGACGTGTTGCTCTTATTTTCCTAAGGCGAGTGTGTCGCTTAGGCTAATGTTGGAATATTGCGCTAGTTATACGAGCATACATTGGAAGGAAGTCTGAGAAGCTGAGCCATTGGATCGAGTGGCCAAGTATGGTATCAGGGTGGATTTCGAGATTCCTGTAACTATGAGGTGCTTGATGTGTGAGGATCTAGCTAAGGGAGGTGGGAAATGTGGGTTTGATGCAAGGACAGAGGAATTCTTGTGCCTTTGTGAGCAAGGCAATGTCACCACTTTTTGCAAAGGTTAGTCTCTTGCAATACACATTGACAGAAAGGTTGAGCAATGTGATATAAATTCGTACCCTGTGACGCTGAGATCGCGACTTCACCTTTGATTTTCGTTCTTTTCTCTATGATTGATTCAAACCAGCGTATCTATAATCCTAAATCGCATATCTAACAAAAAGTTCTAAACCCTGCGTAGATCATCGAAATCTTCCTAAGCAAAGCCGACCGAGGGGAGCTGTCGCAGGTAACATATAGTAGTATATAGCTAATTTGCAAATACTTTTCGCCAATGCTTCACTCATGATTCACAAAGGTGGTTATGTTGATGATGCCTCAAATCCATTCCGTGTTCTTCTCCGCGTGGCTCATTATTCTCCGCTTGACCTTTTCCTTACGTGGTGTCCGTATTCTTCTCCTCCCCGCATGGTTTGTCCGTGTGGTGTTGCGTGTGGATCTTCCATTTTTGATGTGTATAAAAAGGAGAGTGCTGAGAAGAAGACACAGTAGAGAAGAGGCAGAGAGTAGAGAAGAGCTGAGAAGTGAAAGTGGCAAAGAAAGGAGAGGCAAAGAATTGAGGATAAGGAGAGGAAAGGGGATAAAGATATTCGTATACGGATGTGGGATGATGTTGTGCGAATATTGAAAGATGTTCGATATGTTCCAACTGTGAGGCGAAATATTATCTCTTTGGGTTCTCCTGATCGTGAAGGATGTTTCTATCATTCTTAGGATGAGGACATGGAGGTTAAGGAGAACCGCTTGGTGAATATGAAGGCTCGACTTCGTACTGGATTATACTATCTGATTGGCGCGACGCAGGATGCAGTTGCAGCTGTTGCAAATTCATTATCCGTCCGTGATGGTGAGGCTAGTTCTGAGATGAAATTATGGCATATGCGGCTTCGACATATGGTCAATCGGGGGATGGATGTTCTGAGTTCAGCAGGCTTACTTGGAGGATTGAAGACACAGAAACTCGGGTTCTACGAGGACTGTGTTCTCGACAAATAGAAGAGAGTGTCGTTTGGAGGTACGATGCATAGAATAAAAAGGACACTCGACTACATTCACTTAGATTTGTGGGGTCATCTCCGCATGTTTCGATGGAAGGTAAAAAATATTTTTTGACCTTTATCGATGATTACTCCAGTTATATCTGGATATATTTCTTGAAAGAGAAATCAGAGGTATTCGAGACATTCAAGGAATGGTTGAAGTTAATTGAGACGCAAATCGACAGGCATATCAAGAGACTTGAAACCGACAACGGGATGAAATTTGTGAACAAACAATTTCTGGAGTTCTGCAAGGACAAAGGCATTGTGAGGTATCACACTGTCACTTACACATCTCACCAGAATGGGATAGCACAACGTATGAACCGGACGCTCATGGAGCGGGCTCGGTGCATGATGATCGGAGCCGGGCTGAAGGAGTGGTTTTGGGTTGAAGCAGTTATGACGGCCTGTTATCTGCTAAACAGATCACCTTTCTCAGTATTATCGATGAAAACACCTTATGAGACTTGGTTTGATAAGCCCGGTGATTATTCCAACCTTCGTATTTTCGGTTGTCCTACATACTATCATGTTAGCGAAGGAAAGTTACAACCTAAGGTCAAAAAGGTCATCTTTCTTGGATATCAATCAGGTGTGAAGGGATATAGATTGCACTCTACTGATCTATCATCACCTGGGATCGTCATCAGTAGAGATGCCACATTTGACGAGGAGTCAATGTTAGACAAAAATGTTGGGCAACAGGGAGCATTCAGCAACAGGTGGAGCAGACACGACCAGTCGAGAGATCGACATTTGAGGTGGAGCATCAGGATGGGGAATCCTCAGATCCCAACATTCTCACTGATGTTTTGCAGTCAGTTCAAGAAGCAGAAGATTCAGGAGTGGAACCACTAGTATCAGATCCAATCCAGATGGGACCCACTCTACAGCAGTACCAACTTAGCCGTGATAGGGAACGACGTGAAATTAGACCCCCAGTTTGTTATGACTATTTAGATTTGGTGGCATATGCACACATTGTTAGCGAAACAGTTGTGAATGAGCCTTTGTCATTCAGGGAGGCCGTCGTTAGTTCGGAATGTTCCTAGTGGACTGCAGCCATTCATTTGACCCGTGACCAGATGCATCATGAGAGAACTAAGCACATTGACATCCGGTATTATTTCGTACGGGATGTTAAAGATGTCAAGGTGATCAAGATTGTTACTGCCAAGAATCCAGCTGATATATTGACGAAATCAGTTCCTGTGTCAAAGTTTCGTCATTGCTTAAAACTCTTAGGAGTGAAGGGCAGTTAGGCTCGTTTGAAGCCTAGGTGGAGGTTGCTCGACGACAATGAAATTGATTTGAGTTAAGGTGGTGATTTATTGATGATGCCTCAAATCCATTCCGCGTTCTTCTCCGCGTGACCTTTTCCATACGCGATGTCCATTCTTCTCCTTCCCGCGTGGCTTGTCCGTGTGGTGTTCCGTATGAATCTTTCATTTTTGATGTGTATAAGAAGGAGAGTGCTGAGAAGAAGACACATCAGAGAAGAGGCAGAGAGTAGAGAAGAGCTGAGAAGTGGAAGTGGCAGAGAAAGGAGAAGCAAAGAATTGGGGACAAGGAGAAGAAAAGGGATAAAGAGAGAATTCCACATACACATATAAAAATATATTGAGGGTTTAAAATATTTGTTTTAAACATTATTATCTTTATCCCTTATTATGGGATTCTCGATGTTTTAGGTGTAGTTCCTTTTGTATTTTCTCATTTGATTAGTGGATTTTTCGTCGTCGGCGACCGTTTGTGGTTTTTCCCGCAAGGATTTCCACGTAAAACTTTTTATCTTATTTACTTTTATATATCTATTATTATTTGTGTTTATAATTAGTAGATTCGTTCATAACAGGTTAATGTATATTTGAGTAGGAAACTGATTAGTGAATTGGAGTCATAGCAGGGACTGTTGCAGTTTCAGTTGCTGGAGCAATAGGCATTGGAGCAGGGGTGTTATTGTACTTGAAGCAGAAAGTGAAGAGAGTAAGTGCACCTGTGACCTGTGGAGTTCAAAGCAATGATAACAGGATTTTTTAGTCCAAGAAAAGAGAGACTCAACTTCTAGCACAAGTTTTATTATAATTTGTTAGGGACATTGATGTCATCAAGATAAATTTTGATATTTTTAAGATATTTTTTTTATATTTTTTTTATCAAAATATCTAACTCTCATTATTGACATGAGATGTGTAACATTATATCTTGGATATATCAATTCTCTTTGTTACTTATATGTTCAAATGTCTAGTTACATCCATACTCTTAAATATTACTCCCTGTCTTAAATAATTACTGATCCGTCTTATTTTCCTTTTATCATGAATCTTTTTGTGACTCCTCTCTCATCTTCAAAGGGTTTTTTTTTAAATATAACTGTTACAAAATTTAACAATTCCACCCGTATTTGCTCTGATAACGTCATGACATGTTGACAAATCAATTTATAAAAAAATTGAACTTATGATGGAAGGCTTACAAATGCATATCATACATGCAAGTCAAAATTCACCAAGTTGACGGCCCCTAACCAAACTCTCAATCTATAACGTTCACCTCAATTTTTGTGTCTAAAAATGATATCTATTCTTGCTTACGTGGTTATTTAAATGCCCCAAATGTAACTAACTTCGTTGAAGTCAGAATATTAGAAGTTTGATTAAACTATATTTTTTCCCATGTAAACTGAAGTCAGCTATGAAGATATATGCAGCTCATGATCATGTAACAAACTAGTATAACAAATGTCAACCGAGGATAAATTTGACTTGTAGTGTTCATATCTTACAAGAAATTAATTGCACATATTGGATTCATAACGGCCTGATTAAATATCTAAATCATGTACGGTCCTCACCCATTAAGTAAACTATCTTGATGTTCAAGTAACCAAGCTTTCAACAAAGCTTATCTCACATGAAAAGTGCAATAAGCTTCAAGTACATGCTTTTTCTCTAAAAAGTAAATCCCGAGGGATTTCTCTTCAGTATCTGTAAATCAAAAAAAATAAAAAATTTTAAACCGACAATTATCAACGGTTCATCATCACAAAATAACTTGGCATCCAGTGGATTTGAACTCCTAATCTCTTCCCTTATTTGAGGATTAGTTTGGACCGCTTCTCATATGGGGTGGGATTGCCCCTGCTTTAAGTACATGTTATACAACTATGGACAATGAACTTGCAATTCATCAAAGAAACCATTCGATAAATGAAATCTGCGTTATTTATCAACGAGCTATGATTTACAAAATGAACAAAATCGTTGGAATATACATAGCATACGTCGTTGCTACACGAAATACAGTTACATATATCCATGCACAGATGATGTCTATGCATAGCTACACATTCCATAATCACAAGTCCTTCCTTTCTTGCACTTATTCCCGCATCTCCCGCAATTCTTCTTATCATTCCTCGTGTCGACGCATTTACCTTTGCAACATATCTCGTGATGTTTACACTTCAATCCGCATTCGCCACAATTATGGTTGTCTGTTTCGACATTGACACACTTCTTCTTACAACAGTCTGGTCCTGGACTTCCCTTCGCGTGACATATCCTAGGGAACTTGTTGCACGTCATCTTGTGCGACGACTTTTTCTTTTGAGACAAAAAACGACCCCTGAACCCTAGAAGGAACGGAGACTGGGACGGAGCCAAGTCCTCGCCCTCAGAGTCCTCGTCCAACTCATTCCCCATAACAACTTTCCCTTCATCATCATCTGTATCTTCTTTCTGTGCTATGCAAACTTTGCCTAGGATCAACGTTACGAACAAGGTCAACACGACGATGAATCTTACAGTCTTCATTTCGAATTTGTGTTGGAGCCAAAAATGTATGAAAATGTAAGGAGTATTTGGAACAATAGGGCTTTTTATAAGAAAGCTTATGGTGTATGTATCATATGCTTTGCATGCAAGGGGGTATATATGCTTATATATATGAGCCAGTTAGTGGAGTGGTCAAATTCAATGGTTGCAAAGGGTACAAGCAAACCTAATAAGTTAGGCTAAAACTAGCTGGCTGACTTGAGAAAAATCTATAGTCATCTAATTTTGCTAATTAAAATACGACGATCAAGTTCATTCGTAGGTATGTGCATACTAAATATAGTAAGGCATTTTTGTTGGTATATTTCCATTATGATGACGAAAAGTCGCCTTGTTACATATATTTGTCTATTATATGTATATAAGTATCTTTCATATCTTCATGATGATAAGATGAACTAATATTGGTAGTCATTTTTGCGTGCTATCTAGTAAATCTAAAGAATATTTACTACATTTGAAACGCTATTTTTAGAATATGCTGCCTTTTTAAAGAGGAGCTTGAATGGGATTTTGGATGTTAACATTTGATGACGTACTTCCATATATATATATATATATATACACACACATATACTAGGATATGTTTCAAGTGTGATCGATTCATTGGTAACATTTCATAAATATTCAGTAGATATTTGAGTCAGAATCACAAATTCATATACTCCTTCGTCAACTCAATTTAATTGAAATATTTTGATCTAAAACGAGAATTTATATATGTGTGTTGAATTTATATGTTAAAGTGTGAGAGAGAGAAGTGAGAAAAAAAAAGGAGCAGAAATGATAATGTGATAAGTTAATGTGATATAATGTTTTGGTAGTTTTATATGAAAAAAAATTTCAAAATTTTATTTATTTATTTGAGAGGACCTAAATAATAAAATGTTTGAAATAATTTAAAATGGAAGGAGTATTATTTTTTTTTGAAAGTGTCGCAGATTCATATACTATTATATTATTGATTAAGGTTTGTCTAATTGGTAAGTAACTTGTGCTCCGAGACATCAAGAAACAATCTATCACAAAAGAAACGTAGATATCTCACCCAATACACAGTAATTGACGAAAATACCTTCAATGCTATCATTTAGGTGTAATTTGATATACTCGACTTTAATCTGAACACAAAAATTATATCGTGCAATGTGTATGAATTGGGTCACCATAGATGAATCCTAGAAATTCTCGAACTAGCACATGTTCCATTTTAGCCGTAAATAAAATTCAAGAGATCGTTATGCCAGCACTTTCTTTGCAATAGTCAATCCCTTGAATATTATATTTTCTGTCTCTTAAAATTCCAATTAGTAAATTGACTTCGGCGTTGACCTGTAGTTAGCCAAGTCATAATAGGATTGTGAATCAAAGTTCCATGTGTAACATGAAGATTCATTTGCAACGACATTTGATCTTTATCTTGTACTCTTGTTGTTAACAAATTTAGAATGAACCTCTGTCCTAGAAATTGAGACATACGTGGGGAGACCTTTCCATCGAGAAATTGTCATATAAAAAAGTCTGGTGAGAATAGTTTATTAACATTGAAAAGAACAAATATATATATAGGGTTTGGGGAATTTGTTGCTACCATTATGTGTTATTAGGGATGAATGGATGGTGTAGATTAAATCATTAAAAAAATTCAAAAACAAAAATAATTTTAAAAAAATTTCTACCGTTAGATGTGTATTATCAACACACAATTTGTATATTACTTATAACAAACTCCTTTTTTCTATGTGAATTTTGGATTACGTCATTGATGAACAATTTATTTTGAGTTGAAACACAAATAGGTTAATAAATTTTTTCCTTAAATGACATTTTATGTAATCATACATCAATTTATGTCCATACTTTTTTTTTTTTTTATAATGAATGATATCGTATTATCCTAGTGTCACGCCTTCGTTGATGTGAAGCGAGGATGACGTGCACTTATGAGTTACTGTGAGTGCGAGGTCATGCTAACGAAACAGAAACGATGCTGCGTTAGGATTTGAATGCGAGCGAGCGCGCTATAAGGACGAACAAGCAACAACGAGAAACGTTTGCACGAGGATTTGAACGCGACAAAGGGGCGTTGCAAAAGCGAGCGAATGTTTACAAGGAATGATACGTTGTGTTAAGACTTGGATACACAATGCATGTTCCAAGGACTTGCGAATGTTGTCAGGAGCGAATGAAAATGCAAAGACATGCGAGGCATGATTAGCTTTGCGTTTGGACTAAGATGCAAGCGTGTTGCATTCTTAGGGCTTACAAACGTTGCGAGATTCCTAAGCGTTGGCAAACAAAGACCGATGATGAGCTTTCTTGGGTCATGTTAACTTTGGTTCGCTTTGATCTTCAAAATGGATAATTGGACTACTTGAGAAAGGGCAACAGTTGTTTCTGTTAGATGGGATTTTTACTGTTATCTACTATAAGGGGAAGAGATGCTATAAGATCAAAGTCAAGCCAAAGTTTGTAGTATTGTTCCCCAAATTTGGTGCCACGTTCAAGAGCTGAGTTTGGACGTTGGGAAGCATAGAAAGACCTTGGTTTGATGGTGGCCAAAGACGAAATGTGGGTTGGGTTTGTCGTGCTAATGAATACTTGAATCGGGTTTGCAAAGTTCGAAATCCAAACTGAGGGTAGCAGCTTGGATGAGCCTTGTACGAAGCTAACGATGTAAAGCTCATTAATTGGGGTAGATTGATGAGCAAGTCGGTGGAACAAATCTTACAAGAAGATTTATGAAAAAAAATCATCGCGGAAGTTAAGGATCAAGAAGCAAGAAGATATCATGGGAAAAACTTGACAAATATATTATTTGGCTAAAAGACATTATTCTTGATTGTAAATATGTTTTGATGATATTTTGTATGGATTATCTTTACGATGTAAAATCTTTAAGCTATGTCCATAAATATAGATGATCCCTGATCATCATGTATCGTATAATATTGAGGGCGCGATCAGGCTGTGAACACAAAGGTTGTGTGTGTCCCTACGGTTCGTGCGTGAGATCAATAAAAGAGTTTGGTAAAAGAGCGCGGGGTATGCGTTGTCTTGTAAATTCGTTGGGTTACTTTGTATTGTTGAAAAAACAATAAAAAATTGATTTTTTGATCATAAATCGTTGCTGTTTGGTTGTTGGTTCGTTCTTGTTGATTGCGTGGCTCGTTTGTGTTTGTCGAAACACGAAAACGAGACACAAACTGTTTCAAAGGCTTCTGCTAAGTAAAACAAACGCGTGGAACGCTTGACGAAGGTGTTGCTGACGATTCATTGGGGATTGACGCATCACATAGGTTGGTTTATCGCGAAAAATTTAGGGACAGAATCGACCCTGTGACACCTAGCAATCTCATGAGGCTCTATTTTCAACTCCCCTCTCCCAAATACCCTCGAACTAGGCGACACAAACTTCATCGCGATATGCAAAAAATAAAACATATCCGTTAACGTCCTCATAACTGTCACAGACCTTAATAACTTATTATCAGTTGCCAAACAAGCGACTGAAGTCGAGGGGAGGAAAAAGCACAACGGGTCGATGAAGAGGGCGAGGACATAGGTAAGGAGGAAAAAATAGTTCCATCGTGAGACAATGTCGGAGTTTGGCTCGAGGATCTAGTAGCGCCATGGGAGGTACCAGTGGAGTTGGTGGACATCCGAGGAGGCTGAGGATGCGACTAAAGGGTGTGAGAGGCGGAAACCCTGTAAATGGTTAGCCGAGGTTATTAGCAACTTGTTCATTGATGATCTGTCGTCAACATGATGTCTGGGTTAGAAAGAACTGAAACGATAACAGAGTAAAAAGAAAAACTAATAGAGTTCGTTTAACCGAAATGAAGCAATAGAGTTAATCTTGTCATCATTGGTTTGAGTTTTTTTTCCCGACTAGTTGATCATGAATTCGTGAAACAAGTAAAAGGATTTCCAGATGATGCTATTGAAGTCAAGTAGTGATAACTCATTCAATTTAGTAAGAAGATCGAAACTTCTTACTTTTGATGTAAACAGCTGACAAGATACACGAAACGAGATCGTTATTATATGCAAATTCAAAACATATAGTGAACATGTGGTAAACGTGATATCGTTGAAATGACAGCAAATAGTGAAATAATAATATCCCGAGCCATTCAATAACAAAAACTGCCTAACCAATTTTTATTTTTTTTACAAAGCCTAATCAATTTTAATTTGATTGAGTTATTAATTGAAAATATATATGTTTAAACCTTAAGAAGAAAAAGTTGTTTCATAGACAAAAATAAGCATACATGTAATTAGACAATGATTATCGACCAATTCAAATCACACGCCATAACATTCAACTGGTTTGCCTGATTATAACGCAGTCCAATTAATTAGCCGTTGCTGCTCCATCACAAAACAACCTTCCTCTCTATATGCCAACTTCTCTCACCATCATCACGACACGGACAGGGAAAAGAATCGGTGGCGACGGAGGATGAGTCCCCATGCCGATCGGAGACGGTGGGATCTATCTGTGGCGAAAGCCTAACCCTAGCTGTGGTGATCGAAGAGAGCGGAGACGATGGGGTTCGGATTTGATGGGATTGAGAGTGGTGTTCGAAACCCTAAAATCGTGATTTCAATCAATCATTTTAACAGTTTCATAAAATTTCGTCTTTTCTTCGACTTGGATCTCTTTCAATATTTTAATTGAGCCTTTTGAGTCCGATCGACTCTGAATTGAGTCTGATCGAATCCAAATAGAATCCGAATCTGATCTGCTTCTTTCTACCTTCTCCCGGTAGTAGCCGATCGAAATAACAACCTTGATGTGGTCGAAGATCGTGGGCGGTGACCGGGGTTGATTCCCCAATGTCTCCGTCCAGATCTGAGATCTGAGGGGTCCATCAAGGCCAAAACGAAACCACCTTGACGCTGCTGTTGTGGAGAGATATGAAAATGGCAGTGACGGTTAGGTTTGAATTCGTGTCTGATCTCTCTGTCCCGGCGATCGACGATCGGTGGCGACCGGGGGTGATTCCACGTGCCGATCGGAGCACGGAATCTATAGGGGCGAAACCCTAACTCTAGCTGTGGCGATCGAAAAGAGCGGTGACGAACTAGGGGTGAAACCCTAGGACGTGACGGGATTGATTGGTGCTCTAAACCCTAGAGCCGTGAATTGGATCGAGCTTTTTGAAACGTTGGGTCTTTAACAGTGGTGTTTGTTTGCAGAATGATCCAATTAAAAAAATTATTTTTTGTTTGAATATGATCTTTTAATGTTAGCTGTTGATATAACGGTCTAACCACAAATAATTCTTTCCAATTTACATGTGTTTTATGTTGATCCTGTTTGAGTTTTGTTTTATGCAATGGTTGTGCAACTAAGCACTGTTAACAATTGATCTGTGACTGTTAACAATTTATTCAATGATCATGTGACTGTTAACAATTTATTCAATGATCATGTGACTGTTAACAATTGATCTGTCTGTAAAGAATCTCAGGTGAGAGATCTTGTTGTTTCCTTGAGCATTTGTTACTTATGAAGATATGGCGTAGGATTTTCTAATTCAAGAACATTAATTTCTTGATACATGCCAATTATATGAGACAAGCTGCTAATAGATGTGTATTGCTTGTATGCAGACGAAGGTTAATCCTGTTAAAGATGGTATCTACGTGAAAGCGAAAAGGCTTCCTAAGAAGTTACCTCCCAAGGCTTCCTAAGATGGTATCTTGCTCTGAACAAGCCTAAAGGGTAGGACTCGATTATAGCTCTATTACTCTCTACTGGTCTCCTTTCTTCGAGTGTTTCGTCTTTAAACTCGATTTCCTTGTTAACACGAGTACCATTGCAGATACATATGCTCTTTTGGAGAGAAAGAATCCAAGTTTGTGTTGGATTTATTTGAAGATTATCTGAAAACCTGGGTATGTCTATTGTATACTGTTAACTGATACCTTAGCGCCATCACGAGATGGAAGGTCTCATCTTCTTACTGCTCTATCTTGTTGCAAGTATTTACAGATTTCCAATATCAATGCCAGATGGACTTGCCCCCTAGGTCTTATGCTATTATAGTTGGACACGGAGGCTGTCACCCTTCTTTTTTCAAAGCACAACAAAGGATCTTGCTCCCATATCAGAGGTCCTGCTATATTCTTTGTAATTGTTGTTCAACATTGGCGAAGTACCTTTTTGGACTACACCAGGATTTTAACTGTTTTGCCGTATAGGTTTGAAGTAAATTGGCCATATGTTGTTTTCCATGTTATTGAAGAAAAGTCCTCACTGACCATGCTTTGCTATCCAGTTCTTTTTTCTCATGGAATGTTTCATACCTATACTAAATAGTACATAGTACATATAGCTGGTCTCTTTATATCATGTCCCTTTTTTCTTCCATATACACTCTGAATTCTGATCCATCTATATGCTTATACCATCTACACAGGACATTCCCTTCATGAAATGCTCATCTCCTGCAAGCTGAAACAAGTTACTGATGACAGCAATGACGGGAAAATGCCCTTCATGATACCCTGGCGTCGCCACAAGATGGAAGGTCTCATCGACTCGGATTTCGACGGTGTTGCAATAATTTCATAAAATGTCTTCTTTTCTTACCTGCATTTCAGTGTTTGAATTGAGCTTTTTGAGATGTTGGGTTTCTAATAATGGAGTTTGTTTGCTGAAAGAGAGTTTGAGCTAATCATCATTGTTTTATTCGTTCTAATTATGGTGATTATTCGCAGTCGCTCTAATTTTTTGTGATTGCATCTTGGACAATAGCTCCTGTGTAACTTTTGCTGTATTTGTAGTGCAGAATGAGGGGGATCTATTGTCTAAATTTCATCATCTGAATGTGATTGCTCTTCTTGGCTATTGCATACTGGGGAAACCAGATTTCTCGTTTATGAGCTGATGGAGCAAGGACCACTGGAGAATAAATTACATGGTAATATTTTGAATAAACCTACATATACATAGTTTGTGGAGAGAATTGTGTAAAGATGTAGGAGACACAATTTAGTGTCAACAAAAATAGTCCATCGTTCTATAAAAGATATAGACAGTATACAAATTCTCTTCCGGGTTGGCATCATAACAAAAAACTTTGATTTGGAGCTGTGCTATGAGCCTGTGAGTAATTTAATGGGGAAATTCTTATACCCAAAGTTTCCTAATTTTAAAGGGCCTTCTCATGGATCGTCTTTGACATGGGATATTCGGATAAAGATTGCTCTTGATGTAGCAGGTAATTTCATAAAACCTCAAAACCATCGTAGCAGTCATTTGTGATTTCTTATTCAGTATGTGTATTTTTCCATGGAGATCTCAAGTGACTTTTTGTGCTTTTACTAGAGGTTTAGAGTTCCTGCATGAGCATGGCAATCCACCAGTGATCCATAGTGATCTCAAATCATCCAATGTACTTCTGGATTCGAACTTCAACGCCAAGGTACCACAACTACCACCATATATAATCTAAAGGCCTCTCCTTGTTGCGACATTGATATTGCCACAATCTATAGTGTCTTGCTGTATTATGTAGAATCTAACTTTATGTTTTCCTTTTTCGCTCTAGACTCATCGACTCGGGATTTGACCAATGTTGCGACAATTTCATAAAACCTCTTCCTTTCTTCTACTTACATCTCGTTCAGTATTTGAATTGAGCTTTTTGAGACGTTGGGTGTCTAACAACAATGGAGTTTGTTTACATTTATTGGCATACCTTCTATTCATAGTGTCAAGTCATACAACTAATGCAAAAGATGAAATGGAGATGCACTTCAAACCTCTGGTTTCCTGATGTCTTTGCTTCTCCTCTACATTTGGTTCACGATTATATTACAGTGCACGTATGTAATGGGAAAAACCAGAATCAAGCGAGAGGTGACTTGGATGCTTTTCTAGGGGATAAGAGTGCGGTTTTTGTGTCTTGGTACGTGGTGCTCATTTCCTGCATATGCTTGTTATATACTTATATCATGCCATCAACCTAGTTTCAAATTAAGGCTGATATTCTGGCTCTAGTTTGAATATCATCCATGTTTAACCTTTCTGTTACTTTCATATACATGCAGTTGTTGAGGATGCTTCCATTACTCGACCTATAAGACCTGCTTGTATGTCTTAAGTAGTAAATGAATACTTAGGTGATCCTTTAGTTGATTTTGTTAGTTTCTTTTACCTTTTAGTGTAGGAATAACTTTAAATTGATATTACTCTACGTTTTTGGTCATTACCTCCAGCAGGATCCATCAAGCTTGCTTTTGTTACTTTATGTTTGGCAGGCTCTGGAATCTTCTTCTTGAGAATGGGAAGAAGAGTAAAAGCTCAGCATCTTCCAAACAGCTAGGTCATGGTGCTGCAAGATCTCAAAATGCTGAGGATGCCCAGGAATCTCTAATCGAACACATTTCAGAGTTTCGAGGACCCACAACCAGCCATCTTTGCAATTCAGAGGTAAACCCATTGGTAACGATTTCGTATTGCATAGTAGATTTAGATTAGTAACGATTTCCCATTGTTATGTAAACTTACCCTCCAGATATTAGAGGGGAAGGAGAGCTCTTTACATGATTCTTAAAAAATATAAGACAATAGTGACATGCGATGGCCTTCTTCATGTGAAGGATATCTCTTCTAAGGTATGCATAAATAAGGCAGAATTCAGATCTGTTCAAACCCGTCCTCATGTAACTGTCCATCTCGGCCCTTGTCATGCAGAAAAAACTCCAAAGGTCCTTAAATTTAAAAAGGTTAGTTGAAGCTCTACTTTGAGGTTTCTATCTGATTTCTGGTTAAGTTATTCTTAGCTTAAGCAACTCTCTACTCTAATCAGCTCACAATTGAGAAGTGCAATGACCCGCCACATGTATGCTCTTCTTTGCCAAGAAAGGACTCTGCTTCGAGAAATGAATCTTCTTTATCAGGTAAATATCTTCCTACTTTGGCCCTACGATAAAAAAACTGCCCACATTCATGATATGTTAATTTGCACTAGCTTAATCCTACATTAGTTGGGGATCTCTATTCATTTTCATCAAGTCCAAAGTCTGTATAAACGACAAGAGTTGTGTTTTGGGTTGTTGATGGTCACTTGGTATTGAATCATTCTTCATGAATCGGACAAATTGTTGTAGGGATAAAGGCCTGGAAGGACGAGAAGACATTTGCACCAAGCTCTTAATAGTACTAGCATATTTTTCATTTTTCTTGATATTCTTAGAATGGCATTTTTCTTGCTTTTATTGCTTATGATTCTGACAAGATGCAGTCTGTAGTACCAGATGTTTCTCGCTCTACCCAATGCAGAGTTGATGCTGTTAAAAGAAGTGATTCTCATGCAGCAGTAGCTCTCATATGTCAGAGTAACAGAATCAGGCGCAGTGTCTGGGATCGGTTGGGACCATCGATGGAAGTGATAATGAACTCTGGTGAGGAACCGGGTTTGCCAACATCTATTATTGCCTGAAGCTCCCTCCAGCCTGTGTAATGGGATTGGAGAAACTGGTGAATTGAGCGAAGGAGGTCGGACCATTGCTCAGTCTAATGGGATAAATCGTAATGATGGTACAGTTCCTAGATCGACACCTGCTGATAAAGTTAGACGAAAGCGTCACTTTGGTCAGTTGATGAGGTATCTACTGGTCCCGGTGCATAAAAACATAGATAGTAGCTGTGAAGAGGTTGCACAAGCTGACAAGAGACAATTGCCGACTGTGAAGCGCCCACGAGCTACTGGTTCAGTATGTTTCTTTCACCCTGCCATGTTTCGTCTTTTCAACTCCTTCGGTTTAATTTGAATAGGTCTAAAATCTTGTCATCATAACTTAAAAGAAATGAATCCGTTGAGGTGTTTGGCCTTGTTAGTACTAGGATTAAGTTTTGGTCGTGTAACGCCCCGAAATCCGACATGCCTGGCACGTGATGTTATGTCGTCATGGACTCATTCCATAAGAAGGTCAAGTAACCCAAATGGGTTTGTAGGTATAGAAAATAAGGAAACCTACCAAATCATTATCATTATAAATCCAAATGATGTTATGCAAACCCAAATTATACTACATTACCTCATAAATACATTGTTCAAATGTTTACAAGTAGTTCCCAACCAAATTATTTCATGTAGCATTTATTACATATTAAACAGTGAGATAATTAACTACATGCATAGAATCTCACTCTAGTGCTTCAGTATCGCCCTGTGATGGATCTGCAAATAAAACACATAACCCATGGGATAAAAGTTCAGCAATAAAAAATATATGTATTCGATTTGCAAGGTACTCCCCCGACTATAACGATCGATGAGTACCTGTTAAATATTTTCTAGTAGTCACAGGAAAATATGGGCGTCATATCAAACTATACACGTAATAATAACTTATACGTCTTTGTCCTTTTTTATAGTCTTTTACTTACTTAACCATCGCAAGTCCGTGTCCCGACATGAATGATAGAACTCAATGAGGACAAAAGAAGAAGAGAGATTTTTGAGATATAGACACTAATCTGGGCCAAATTATCAGTCACATATCATCCACCAAAATCATTTGAAAACCCGTTGTTTTTTGTGAAAGTGTTTCTGTTTTTCATAAATACTACGCGTGATTTGGGTTTGCGATCCAAAATTTCTATGTTTCTTGCGTGTACTTTGGTTTGTTAAACCCTCACTTACACGTCGAAGGTCCTCCTACAGAGGACAGCCTTACACCTAATCGACCGATGTTCTGGCCCGCAACTTCTTATCGCTGCACATACGAAGAGAATCACAGTTGTCCTCTTACTAATTAGATTTAACGTCTGGTCCAGTCAAATCCGTTTTGAACGCTCGTAGAGCCAAAGAACCCGATCCCAGTGAATCCACTATGCGACTCATCGGCGACAACGAACTTGTTCGGTTACCTTTAATTTGTTATTATATTTGTTGTTGTATTTCTTACAAGCACATTTCCTTTACCGTTTCACACGTATAACATATTCATCACAAAGGTTATTTATCATTCTTTACCATTTCTGTCGCCACGCATTATACTAGATGTATCGTTTTGTCACGAGGGCGTTTGCATCAATTTAAATGTCCAGACTTCAGGGACGAGCGTCCCCACTTCTGGAACGGGCGTCTCTACCTCTGGAACGGGAGTTCCGGCCTCTGAAACGAGTGTTTCTGATTCTGTTCAACATTATCTTTCGATGCATTTAAATCTATAACTCCTTGTATACACCTTTAAAAATTATTTCGTAAAATTCTTCATAAACTAGACTCTATAACCTTTCCATAGAATCTAAGTTCTCATCATGTAACCTTATCAATAATAGCAGTTTATTCGTTTAAGTTCATATTTTTTGCTAGATTAAACAGTTTAATTTTTTTTCACTAATCAGCTCATAACTCTTTACATACAACTTCAAATCAAGATCTATAAACTATTCCGGAAACTAGACTTCAAAATCTTTCCAATGATATAAGGCTCGTTTTCAAACTTTTACTGAGTAGTTCGGAATCAAGCCACAAAGTCAGTTCTGTAATCAGTTTTTACAGATTGACATATCCGAACATTTTGATTTATATCTTAAGATTCACAACTCCAAATCATGATCTATCAATTTCACTAGGAAGTAGACATATGAGGCTTCAACATATATTAAAATCAGAATTTATTTCAAAACTTATCATTTTTCATACACACATGCAAAACAGAAACGGACAGGAATGGAGTTTGGTTACCTCTCGGGCGTTTTTTACGTTTGAGACCTTATTTGATGATAACTCTCACTCTACACATTAAATCTTCGCACAATTAGATTCGTTAGGTTGCTGACTTCGCTCTGAACGTCTGGTAGTCTTGGATTAGAGATCCGATAAGTCTAGAGTAAGATCCGATCAAAATGGTGTGAGTTTTGAAGTGATAACCGTGTGTAAAATTTAAATTCGTAATAACTTGCAATCCGAAGATCGGATTAATGTACCGTTTGTGGAGTTGGATTCCTTGATTCGTCCTCTTTGTCATGACTATCCATCTCACTGATTTTAATGGAGTATGGAGATATTATCGTGATGCAAAATATAAGTGTAATATGTGAGAGAGAGTGATTTCTTGTGGGTGTAGAGGATGATGTAGAGTTTGATGGTAGAATTAGGTTAGGGAAGGGATTATGCTTGATGATAATTATGGTGGGAGAAGTGGTTATGATGAAGGTGGATCAAGTGGGGTGGTTTTGGTGAGAAGTGAAGTGGAAGGAGTGGAAGAAGTGATGTGGAAGGAGTATGTGAAGTGATGTGGGGGAAAAGTGAAAGTGGCTGGTGGTGGTGGTGGATGGTGAAGAATAAGAAAGATTAGTTTAGGATGAGTGGGATGATAGGTAGAGTGTAGGGTAGAATTATTTAGGGAATTGTGATATTCTAGATACCATATTTGTTATAACCCTGTGTAATTTCATCTTCAAAAATTATTTCGTTCGAACCGTGACGTTCCAAACATTTTATTAGAAAGTTCTACCGAAGAAAATATTATTTTCGTGACTAAAAATTTTACAGTGGTAAACGACTCTCTTAACTCACATTTTGTAATTATCGTTACTTGTCCTATTTTTAATCTCATTTATTCTGAACATATGCTTAATATTTTTTTTTTAATATTTATTCATCTCAAAATTCTTGGATATTATAGATGGTCTTATTGGTTTACCCTTTATTTGACCGGGTAGGGTATTCGACTCTGGGAGGAGGTGGATATGAACTTTACTTTGCTTTCATTAAACCGAGTAAATGTTGAAGTTATTTTGGAGAACGTCGGATTGGGATAACTGTAGACATTCCTGTTTGAACTATCATACCTCAGACCAAGAAGCGCTTTTTGATAGTTGTCTCTTTTTTCCAATGAGCTTGTGCTGTGTCTTACCCACTAACTATTTCAAGCTTATTTTCCAGTTGGGTCGTGATGTGAACTGAAAATTAAGCATATCAAAGGAACTTCTGAAGTTCTGTAATTTAAATCTTCCTCGTACACAAGGATTCTATCTCTTATATCTCATAGCTAATTATCGTATCTCGTATACGATGTCTGATAAGGATCTTTTTTTCCCAATGCTAGAATTTCTTGTTTACATCCAAGGATGAATACTTGCAGCTGAAAGCCATTGACTTTGGGATGTCAGACTTTGTGAAACCAGGTATGCTGAAGCCCAATAACTCATGAAATGCATTTGTTCAACGTCCTAGAAATTGTGAATGAAATCTTGATGGGTGGAACTATATACGGATGAGAAACTCAACAACATTGTGGGAAGCGCTTATTATATGTTGTTCCAGAAGTGCTGCATAGATCACTCAGTACAGAGGCTAATGTGTGGAGTGTCGGTGTCATTGCATGTCTCCTACTTTGTGGCAGCCGACCCTTTTGAGCTCGAATCGAATCAGGCATCCCTAGGACAGTTTTGAAAGCTGGTTCCAGCTTTGATGAACTGTAATGATGGCCTTCTTTGTCATCCGAGACGAAAGACTTTGTGAGACGGATGCTTAATAAAGATCCAAGAAAAAGAATAACTGCTGCCCAGGCTTTATGTAAGACAGACTTAATATTATCATCTGATATTTGTATGCATTCCTGACATACTATGTTTTAGTTGGTGCATCACAACATCTTAATTACAGGTCGTCCTTGGCTTAGGAGTTATAAGCAAGTGAAAGTTCCGCTTGATATATCGATATTCAAGCTCATGAAGCTATACTTTTGTTCTTCTTCTCTCCGGAGAGCTGCTTCAAGGGTATGCCTCTAGGAGATTTTGTTTTTGTTCTTCGAATGATCAAGTCTCATTGCCCTTGTTCAGTTTCATGGTCCTATTTTCAGCCCTCCTTTTTCATAGTCTCACATTTTGGAACGTTCTTTGTTTTCATTTCTATTGGTGGTTTCGGTCATCCCTGTGGCAGGCTTTATCTAAAACCTTGACTGTTGATGAGCTTTGTTATCTAAAGGAGCAATATGCCCATATAGAAGCTGTTAAACTTACAGAGCACGCAATTTCGAGGTACGAACTAACCACTCGTTTGTCCCTTTTCTCTTCCCCTCTCCTCCTTACTCCAGTTGGTGCTTGTGAAAATGACCATACCTTTGCTCCTCTTTTCTTCGCGAGGTTTAGCAATGGTTGCAGTATGTTCTTCAATCCTTGCCATGTTTAGAATAATCGAACTTTCCAAGCTAACCTTTGTCTTTTCCATCTGAGTTAGTTTCCTTTCCCATTCCACAATGGTTGCACTCGAATTGTCAATACAACCGCTTTCAGTTGATAACATTGCTCTTTTTTGGTTTTTTTCCCCTAGGTACTGACACATTGTGGAAACTCTTTACTGAGGTGGTATTCTTTGTGGTATTTGATAGCATGTGTACCTAAACAAACACTCGGGTATTGTTCTCTCTTTCTTCATCACCCCGTTATGTTTCTCCATCAGATCCCCCAACGATCCTTCCTTTCCATTTACAGTGATAAAAAATTTTGAGTTGATGGGTTATGAATTATGTTAAATATACATCAGAAAGTCGTTGATGTTACCAAAAAAAAAAAAAAAAAAAAACTACTTTGCAGTAAATGAGAATGACTGCTGATCTTGTGTATTTTACTGAATATTTTGTTTTTGAATTGCTTATGAAGCACAAAGTTGACGGCTAAATCTAAATTCGATGTGGTGCATTCAATTAATTCGATCTCCAAAAACAAAATCTAAATGACGGCTAAAAGGTCTTTAAATAGCTAACAGACCCTAAAAACATTGAATTATCAAAATATCCTGAAATAAATACTAAAACATAAAGACGTCTAAAAAGTGTCCCAAAAAAAATCTCGAATGGCCGAAAACGTTGATTTCGTAGCCAAAGGCAATGAGTTGTGATCTTCTTGTTGATTCGCATGGATCTGTCAAGTGTCGTCACGTTTTGACCATGACTTTTGATTTCTATAAAATCTAGCCTATGAACAGTAGGGTCATCGTCGATGTCCGTGCATCAGGATCTAATGCCAAGATTATTCAAAGCGCGCCTATTTATGGTTACCTATGCATCAGCTGAAATCATCTCCATCATAAAAGTTTGAGTTGATGGATAATGAAATATTCACATCATAGTAATACGTTACACATCTTTCACTCCATAGTCGATGTGCGCCCCCC
>JAOVYX010016385.1:0-54436 GCA_035668315.1 Drosera spatulata | reverse complement strand
TACAACTCCAAAAATATTAGAAACCATAAAGACCTGTTACAGAAGAGAGGTTCAGAGGCCCATAAAAACAACTTTAACAGTTTAGCATCACAATATCAACAGTTATATATCGAATTCTAATATATCGTTGCATGTTAAACGAAAAAGATCCTAGTGTACAGACACAAAAGACCGAACGTCTAAACCTTGGAATTTTATTATGGAAATTTATGCATCCTTCCTTATTTTGATGTTTGCCTACCTCATAAAAGTTCCGAGTAAGAAAAATTCATGTACATCGGACCAAGTAAATCACAACTTGTCGGAACAATAAGAAAAGGTTCCGAGTACATACCCATGCTTGAGAACAACGATCATCGATAAACAACACTTCGTCTGAATTCCCAGATCGTTTCTTTGATCTAGATCGTAAGTAGGCCTCGGACAATATGGGAACACGCCCTAATTCTTCCGTTTAAACCAAAAAAGTAAATGAAATTGAACATGTCAGCAGTTTATAGTAAAGGAAGAATGATTTACAGAAGTACATCTAGATCAATTGCTTTTGGATTCTATTTCTCGTATAAAAGCAGTCTCATCTACAAAGGTTGTGGCAAATTTATGCTCCAAACGCTATTCCTGGGGATTCTTGGAACATGTTCGATGTACAACCCTTTTACATCAAATTGTTAGTATTCAGTGGAAAACATGTGAATCAGGTGTAGAGCCTAGGTAGTGTTGATAACAGAAGCATTCGGTGCAAATAGTAGTAGGGGCGGTAAGAACTAACCATTTTTTTCACAAGCTCCGCAGTGGACATGGAACCTTGGTAATGGGTTCCGACTCCATCGCCTACCTTTCTCCTGTTTGCTTTACCGACAATTGATCTTTTCTCAAAAATGGGATCGGAATGGGCTTCAAGAAAAGCGGAATGTATCTCAGGCGATAACTATGATGGCAAATGATCCGTCGGACGCTTTGCTGCCTTATTTGCAGTGTCCGTTAAACACTTAATGCACTTACGCTTGAACTCGATAAAGACCGCTTGTGCATGCTCTGCATCCCATTTGAATTTTGCCTACAAGGAGATTAAGCAGTAGGACAAAAGCAAGTAGGTCAGGTGCTTCTATGACATGTCAAAGATGCCTTAAGACTGGTCATAATGTAAGGACTTGCAAAAATCCTAAGGCTGTTATCAAAAAATACATTCTGTATTTAGAGAAAAAAATACAATCATGTGCTTGACAGTTTAACTCAGAACAAAATAAACAAGGAGCTTCATGTGCAGTCATGTGCTTAGTTCAAGGTTCACAAGAGTGTGAGGAAGTTCAAGGTTCAAAGCACTGTCCCAGAGTATCATGGTCATTTCACATGCATGGTCATATAAGCATGTCCCCTGCAGGCTTACACATTCGATCAAATCAAGGACCTATTGAATCTCAATTATATGAAAAGATAACATCTTGATGGTGCCCACTTTCACTTTCTCCTTAATGAAAACTATCCCTATAACAAAATCATCTCAATTACCATCGAGAGGGTTCAATTCTTAGCATCAGAACAGTCCCAAACAACAACATTGCTGAAACAAATGAATCACAGACAACACCAGAAAACCAAAAACTCGAAGCCGAACCTGAGACGACAAATCGACGGCAGTATAAATAATAGAGCAAGTGAAACTCTTGGTCAGTACAGGCCGAAACTTGACCATCCCTAAATACCAAGCAATAAACCCTAAACTCAGAGGAATACTTACCCTGAAATGCTTCCAAATCATATGTCGATCACGTGCGGGTAGGCGCGTCCAACATGTATATGGACCATTGTAATAGCTCCTTATCGCATCTCCCACCGCGGATGCAACCTTATAGTTAGGGAACCTGAACATCAAATATTAGAGGGTGTCGAAGATATATTTCAGCAAAACATGGAACAAACAAACAAAACAGTTGAACATATGCATTTCAGAGCTCAGCACTGAACAAACGGAACATTGTTTACACAGCTGCGATCATCTTGCAAGCCATTGGGATCAACCAAATCAAATAAGAGCCACATGTATCTAGTGCATTACCACAATCCATTGGGATCAAGTTTAAATTGTGCAAGTGGATTCCCTGTTTCATTGGTAATGATCGATAAAGAGGCGGAAGACTCCGGGGGTTGGTCTGACAATCTATTGGAACTATGAGGGTTTAACGGTATTTGATTGTCCATCACATTCGCTGTAACAGTAGACAAGGACAAAGTTGGGGGCTCTTGCAGTTGGTTTGGTGATGCGGACTCCAAATGACTTTGCGCACGTCTTCGGAAAACTCAAAATTTTTCTTGTCTTGATATCTACAAAAGTAACAGCAAAAAAGAACTCATCAAGACAACTTAAAAGGATTCTCAGAAGCAGTTACTGAAAAAATATGACAAAGGCAGGCTGCTTTTGAATAGAGTGCCAACATATACCAAAACAGCACGAACATTCCATCTGTATACATACAAACAGCCAATATACTACCAAAACATGGAAAATAGACCAAGAGTGCGTATACAGCACGAACAGTGTACGAACATTCATGAGTTTTGTGTGTGCAAGGAGAATACAGTGTGCTCAGTAACGTGGAATGTCAACTTGCAACATGTTGTTATCAGAATCTGTTAGTCAACTAACAAAGCTTAAGGTTGAAGTAGAGAGATGCAATAACATCATGATGAGACTTGTAAAAGAAGGAAGAAATAGAAATAGAAAGCCATTAAGTACAGTGCTGCAACATGCTTACTCCAAAACATATGGTATAAGAAACCGAAAAAGTTAAAAATTTCAAGCACAAAAGAAAAAAGCAACTGACAGCAAAGTTCCTTGGACTAACAGGCTAATCTGGCCCTTTTAATATAGAAACTGTTGCGAACCAACCATGAACCATACGAAATATCCGAACTAATATTAGATTGCCTATATAACATTGGTATACTCTTCTTACATCTGTTATCAGCACTCAATGCTGAAATTGATTAATAAATCACCCAAGAACTCCCCAAATCGGTGAACGATGAGAGCTTTGTACAAAGGGGAAAAAAATTAATTTAATGACTTCATAAAAAGAATCGACATACCCCGAGATGCGAAAGCGCTATTTCTTCAGTGTCCAAGTATATTTCCACGAAATTGGGAAACCTAATTGATTTAGATCAAGATAAATTCAATTAGAAGAAGGGGAAGACGGATGTGAAAATACACACGACGACCCGACGACAATCAAAACAACCACCAACGCATAATCAAAACAACCACCAACCCAACCACATCTCGCCAACCCGACGACAATCAAAACAACCACCAACGCATAATCAACCACACATCACAAAGAACAAGCAAATACACACACAGTTTAGTTTCATGGATCGGGAAGGGGTTAGGTTACCTCCCAGAAGAGATCGGTTTCTTAAACCCTAGAAGCGAATGATACGAGACCTGAGCTCAAGAAAAGCAAGCGTCGCTATTTTACCGAGGCCGTTTTGTGGCCCTTCACGACTCTGTAGGCATCGCAGGTTATCCGAAAAGGGTTTGCTGACGACGAGGAGAGGTGGTGGGAGCCACGGTGGTTCGCGATGCTGGGACTAAAGGGAGTTTCCGGCTTGAGGAGGGTCGAATCGGAGCCGAACAACTCGCGACGGGGCAGAGAAGAATTATGACATGGAGTAGGAACAGGAATGGAGATTCGGTGAATTTGTAGGCTAATATGATGACGACTAACTCAAAATTTTAGTCGCAAATTATCGACTATCATTATAAATTAGTCGCTCTTTTGACGACTAACTTGAACAATAGTCGTCCTTTTGACGACTAACTTGTACAATAGTCGTTCTTTTGGCGACTAAGATGTACAATAGTCGTCAATTTCCTATATTTTTTTTAAAAATAAGGTAATTAATATTGACGACTAATTCCAAAGTTTAGTCGTCAAGTTTGAGTCAAAATATTGGTTCTCAAATCTCTTCATATGATTCAACGATCATACTTGAACCAAGTGAGGCTGGAGTATATGGATGCTTATTGTCTCTCTCTTTTTTTCTTTTTTTCAATAACTCCATAGCATTCTTTTCCAATGTTATTTTTTTCGTTGGGTTTTCACAATTTCTACACATTGTCTTGATGTAATATCTACTTCTTTACCGCCAGTAATAGCATTTATAGCCTTTGTCATCCGTGATGGTCCTAGTCCAATTTTTCGAAGTGCATAAATAAAACTTTTGCAGAATTCAGATGGATGAAACTTGTTATGAGATCTATGGTTCAATTTTTTTGAGAAAAATAGAAAGAGGATGATTGTGTATGTCATTGAACTTATCAATAACGCATGTCCCATCTTTTTGTCGTGTAATTCTCAACATACCTTCGCATACTTTTACATAACACATGTTTTTAGATTTTTTTTATGTCTTGGAAATTTTTGGGCCCATCCAACGGTCCATCGGGACCAACAATAGGACAGCAAAGGGAAGGCGACAGTCGAGGATCCGCTATGCAAAGCAAAGGGGTCAATGTGTCACGGGTTTTTTCTCTAGTCCGTGCGGCACTTAACAAACCTTGTCTCGAGTATGCTAAATCAGCTTAACTCGTAACACTCTCAAGTGTTTGAATTCACAAGGAAGCTTGAAATACTCTCAAACTTGACTTTGTATTGCTTGATTTTGTGTGTTTTGCTTCATGGTTACAAATGAGGGAAGACAAGCCTATTTATAGGCCTTGTCAAGAATTCTAGAGAATTCTATACACTTATATACAACACCTAGAGTTTCCTAGAGTGTTTTAGAGAAATCTAATATTTACATGATAATTTTACACTACTTTAATTAAATTTAGAGTGTGCAAGAGAACTTCACACTTCTTTAGAAAAATCTAGAGTCTTCTATTATAGTCTTCCTTTTTCTTGAGTTCTTTTGCAAGTGACCAAGGGACTTAACGTGGTCGGAAGCGCGAAAAATTTTAGACGTGACAAATGTATCACATCCTCACTTGTAAACTATATTCTAGAGTCCGAACAATAGATAAAAATGGATGATAATTCGATAAAAGTCTAGATGCATGAATAGCGAATGAACAATGTGAACATGGAAATCCAAACTCTAATGTATGAGAACCAATGATGTGCTCTTGAACTTCAATTGATAGACCAAAATATCTCTGTCCTCTTCCCCGTCAAATGGATAAAAATGACAGCTGTGGTGAAAATGGCAATTTGAGTAACCTGGCTTCTGCTTTGGATGAAGCAAAAAGGCCACAGAAAAGGTAAAAACCACACACCAATGACAGAGCAGGAGGAAATGCTGTAGGCTGCTGCCTCTCTCTCTGCCTTGGCTGCCTCCATTCTTGAGGTTGGTGTTGTGGGAATCATGTTGACTCTCTCCCTGTGAATCTGCTTCGACCACCACACCACACACAACAATCACCTATAATCCTCTTTCACCCTAAAAAATCAAAGCAAAAACCCCTCACAAAGGAAGAGGCTAGCTCAGGACCTCTCTCTCCACTCCCAAGTTTCAATTTTCCACTCTAAAACCCCCATTTTTCTCCTCTTTCATCATCCCATTGGAAGAATTACCCAGGTAGTTGTTTGTTCCTTTTCTATTGGGTTGGGTTCTTTTCCTATTTCCTGAAATGGGTTTGTTTGATTTTTGTGAGATTCTGCTGGGATTGGTGGGTTTTGTTTGTTGATTTTATGGTTTTTGGCTGTGGGTTTAGTTTTTTGGGGGTTTCTGATGGTTTATTTTGAGGATTTGCTTCATGGGTTTTGCCTAATTTTTGTGGTTAGTATGTATTCTTGATTTTTGTTCTGATGATTTAGGAGTCTGAGGATACAATTAGGTTGATGGTTTCATATAGAAATCGGATCTTAAGTGTTGTTGCCTTGTTTGGTGCATAGCTAATAGATTCCCTGAACTTATGTTTAGTTATACCTAGAACAACCTACCCGCTTGCTGGGGTTCGATTTGTGAATGGTAAAGGAATAAGTCCATAAAGTTTGTAGAGCATTCCTGATAACTATCATTTCGTGCTTTGTGGGAGCTTAATATGACGGAGGTCAAGTGATTCTTGATTTGTTAAATTGTGTGGTGGAAGATAATCATAGATTCCTCTTTTTTTTTTTTTTTTTTGCCCAATATTGGTGCAGCTTGATGGTTGATGGATTCTTGGAAGTACTTATCAGATGAGAAGAACATGTTGTTGTCTGAAGAGGTAGATTGCGCGGTTGATGGTCTTGGAAGAAATAGGAGCAAAGTAGTGGGGATGGGTTACTTTCCTCACAATGATAACTATCCATTCATATCAAACACTGAAGCGCTTGAGAGCTTGGAATTCATGGGATTGGGTTTCCCTGACATGATAAGAAAGCCTTACTCCAGCGATAGGAGTGGAGATAGACTGAGCGATGAGGTTGGAGCTGACTCTTACGAGAATCTTGCATCCCCGACTGCAACTTCAAATGTAGGTTGTGCTGGAAAAGAATCCGGACTAAATAGCTCGAGTTATTTCATGGAGTCGAACAGTGAAGGTTCCCCCCCGATTGACTTAAAATTGGGTTGGTTACCGAATTCCAAGGTTTACAAGGATGGTGAATTCCCAGAGAGTAGCAAGGATATTGCAGTGGTTGTATCTTCATCACCAACAAAGAGAGCCCGGTCGAGAAGTTTGCAGTCACCAAATCCTTGTTGTCAAGTTTATGGTTGCAACAAGGACCTTAGCTCCTCGAAAGAGTATCACAAGAGGCATAAAGTTTGTGATGTGCACTCGAAGACCGCAAAAGTTATTGTTAATGGTGTTGAACAGAGGTTTTGCCAGCAGTGCAGCAGGTTAGTCTTCACATCTTATTATTCTCTCACCTTGAGTAGATACTGAGATTCTGCTGAGATACAGCAGGTTTGAGCAGAAAATTACCTTCCTTTAGTATATAATTTGACAATGTTGTCTAAAGATCGTTTGTCTTGGAGGTGACTTTTTGTGTTATTGAGGGCCGTCAACTATACAGATCTTTGGTCCCTCATTCTTAATTAAGAAGAAAATAAAAGAACCGGAAGTTGCATTCAATCTCATCATAGTACATGGCAAACTTGACCCATAGATGTATGAATAAAAGATTTGCTAGTCAATCTTCTATGTTAGGTGCGGCGTTTTCTGTAACCTGTGGCCCTCTTTAAAATTGAGACGATTTCGTGCCATGTAATTACCAATTGTGGTTATGAATTTTTACTTTACATATCATGTTTTGTGAAATGATCTCTAAAGTGGGTTCCTGAATTTGCTCTTTCAGTTGGTTGTATGAGAAGTTGAAACCCTCACACATTTTTAAGCTCCCCCACATTCTGTGCCAAAATAAGCATGTCCAAAAACGTTTGATTCCTCTGAGAGCTTTCATGATAGTCATGTTACTCTCATTGATGTTTTTCAGGGTTCCACAGGCAGCTAGAACCTTTACAGTGTTATGCTGTGCTCCTCTTCCCTTAATAGTTATAGGAAGAAAAAGCAGTTATATGCGTCTATCGCTTCTCATTTCTGAATTATCTTTGTCAGATTAGCTTTTTGGAATCCTTGTTCGTTGCTTATAGTTGTAGTACTCTCAGTGGAAATTTGATGAATAACTGTTCTGTTTATTATGCAGGTTCCATCTGCTATCTGAATTTGATGATGTTAAGCGCAGTTGCCGTAAACGTCTTGCAAACCATAATGAGCGGAGAAGAAAACCTCAGATAGCTACTCACTCCAGTAAGACACATCTATTTTATTGCTTCTTGTATTCAGCTATAATTGTTGTGTGATGAGGAAACTATTCTTTGTCCTAGCCTAATTTTTGGCAGTGATAATGCTGGTCTTTTTGATTGGTTGAAACTCCTGATTGTAAGCCTCGTGAAATCAAATTCTTGCTTGTGGTTCTAATTATCCTGCAACTCTGTATTCGTAGCCTGGTCCACTGAAGTGTCTTTTCTATTACAAAATACGCCTTTTCTTGTGCGCCCTGCAGTATACAGAATAAATGTCCTTGGGTAGGTGATGTATCAACATCACACTATATGCAAACTCCTATTCTTGCACGTAGTTCCTCACTGAGAGAATTTGTTGGCTATGCAGCGTAGGCTTTCCTTCTGACCTCTCCCTCTTTGCTTGTACTCCTTCTGACATAGATGGCATATCTACATGATAATGAACTTTTAAATTCTAATAGTGCAGTCAGCCAAAAATTGTGACCGTATCAGTTTCAAAGTAAAAAGATCCTTCTAATCATGAGATTTATGACATTCCCAGTTATTTCTTGGCTTCTACCTTCTCCTTTTTTTGTTTTTTGTTTGACCCAAGTTAATGAGTACGACCAAGGAGTTTTTAGTATTGATCTGTTAGCTTTTCTGGGATGATATCCCTCTTCTTTCTTAGAAACACCAAATGGGATTAAGTTGGTGTCATTATGATCTTTGGTTCCTTGATGTTGTATTATGGTTTTCTTATGGATAAAAGAATTAAAATATCCTTATATGAGATGCATGGCTGCATCCCTCAAGGGTGGCCCATTGCTTGTTTCACAAGCTTTTTCCCTGCCTTTTTGTTTGCTTTAAGGTGGAAATTTTGGAGCAGATTGCATACTTGTTAGCTGTGAAATGGTGAACAAGATTGTTTAAATTGGAGCAGATTGTTTAATTTAGCTGTACTGTCTCTGCCGTGTTCCGCAGAAATGAGAAAAATAAATCACTTATTCTTTTTTGTGACAAACTCCTTTAACTGTGATTTACATAGGTGGTTGCATTTATATTGATTTATTCATAACCATATGGTTTGTTTTTTCTGAGCACATAGAGCAGATCGATGGGACATTATGGCATACATATGGGATTTCTGTGGTACTAATAGCCTGTGATTTCTCTCGAGAATGTTGGCGAAAACCGTAAGCCATTGTTAATGTATCTCACATTAGTGAAGCGTGAAGCATCTCGAGGTGAATTAAGTATTAAGCAATGATGAGGTTTATAGAACCAATATCTCCATAAGGCACTAATCCATATTCTTTGATTATCCTCTCTCGTATTTGAACTTGTTGAGATAAGTATTACGACATTCATGCAGTCTGAATCACTTTCTTCTTTGACACTATTTTCATCTGATGAGATGTCTGTTACTTGGTGTTTTAGGTTCGAGATTTCTGGATCCTTCCTTGGTAAAAAGGGCATCTTTTTTGTTCCCAAACATGCTCCCAGGCTCTATCTTTAGTGCAAGTAAACATGAAGCGGGGAAATGGATGAATAACTTCATCAAATTTGAAGATCCTGCAAAAATCTCTAACCCTTTGCCTAGCATGCATGGTATCGGAGAGAGAATGGTTAATGTTTATCACGGGCCAAGGGATGACGTAGTTGGCATGGCAGCACCCAGGATTCAAGACAAGCATAGTGCTTCCACATCTAGTTGTGCTCTCTCTCTTCTGTCAACTCAATCAGACGACTTTTCAAGAGACATTGTTGGGTCTACAATTGCTAGCCCACATTTCAACAAAAGTAATCACAGCCATTATTCTGGAAAGTTCTCATCAAGTGTGCTCCGGCCACCTGTAACCGAATCCGTGAGACCTGATGAGACAATGTCTGATGCATCAATGTTTTATGGCGGCCATGACGTCAACTTTAAGGTTCCAGGTGGGACTTCTCATCAGACATCAGAATTCATCAGGCCCAAGTACGGTGTTCCTTCTGGGCAGAGTGTGATGAGTGATTTGTTCCAATTGTCATCGCAACTGGAAAGAGTGGAGCAGCAGAGGACCTCAATGATGCGAATGCAGCAAAATGATGCTTTTTTTGCTCGTGCTCAGTCTAGTGGGAATGTTCCATGAGGTATGCCAATCTTTTGATGTTTAGTTGTGTATGCTTCATTTTTCATGTTGTCTTTATCGTTTTGTTAGCGAGTTTCTTTCCATGATAGTTCTCATAAACTATCAATATTTATTGTTGACTACTTGGTCTTAGTTGAATGTAATTTGTAAACCATTTGATGTTACTGGAAAAGAGAAGCCTGATAGGGCTGGTAGGGAATGAATAATTTTATTGCGAGAGAACACTATTGCTTGTTTGTTGTAGCCTTCTGTCAGTTGCTTTCGTTTCCCCAAAATGAAACAGTTGACTTATTGTTCTTGCCGTCTTAACTTACGTTATGATAGTGAAGCTCATGTCATCTTCTAGTCCCACCTGATCGGAATGCCACATGATGAAAGTGTGAAACTTCTTCATGCGTGGTGGATGTTCCTCCGGAGGGTTGCAATCGTAGGAATTTGTGCCTATTTTCTGGAGCAGCTAGTTTTGGAAGTCTCCAGTTGGTTTATTTAGGTGATTTCTCGTCAGAACATGCTGCACCTCGTAGGTTATTCTTCGAAGTAGAGATATGCATCATAAAAACATTATAGAAAACTTAGAAGTGATTATCCCTAGCATACTCGTCCGTGTAGGATACTTCCTTTTGGGTGCATTTGGAGTGCTGAAATTTTCTTTTGTCCTGTCTCAGTTGAACCATGTTCATGTGGAGGTTTTCCTGGAATTGAGTGAAAGATCACCTACTCATTAGTCATCTTGCTACTTGTTTAGTACTCTCCATTATCTGGTTGAATTATAGGAAAGTGTGTTTGTTTAACTTTGAACTTCTATTATCTGGTTGAATCATGGCGTTGACTATTGTAGATTTACAACTCTCCATTAGTACTCTCCATCGTGCTAGTTGTTTAGAAGTTGTATATTCTCTGTCATGCTTATGCTACTCTCCATTTGCATCATTTTTTATGTCTCTGGTGTCAATGGCACATATCCCTTTCTTATGGCACATATCCCTTTCATATAGCACATGATAGTATTAATCATGCTGAACTTTTGCTCTTTGTATCCTGCTTTGCTGTATATCTAGAACATCGGATTTGTTACTAAATTCGTTCTTGGGGTTCAGTTTCTACCGGCTCAATGTTCCAAAGGATAGTGATACCCTTCAAGTCCATTACTGATTATATCTGAACTCGTGTGCTTTGCAGAGACATTATGTCTTCCTGAATCAATTATAGTTCAATGATGTCTGCCCAATCAAGAAGATTCCAATGGCATTGTGTTCCAGTTCAACAGTTACTGAGTCAACAGTCTGCTGTGATGCAGTGATGAATGAGAAGAGGTTATGATTGTCTTCCTAGTTTAGTTGCATTCTGATGTTCTGAGCGATGCGCGACGCAAGGGGGACATGACAATCATCTTTTAAGTTGGAAGGGGGATGTTGGTTGGCAATGTTAAAGACTGCGTCGCTTGTAAATGGGGTCAATGGTTTGGTCGAGACGGTAGATAGTTCTCTCACGGTTCAGAATCCACTTATTCAATGTTCTTCTATTTGCTTTTTCCACGTCTCAGTTGCTCAAGCATGCTGAATTCCTATTTGTCAGATTCAAGCATCTCTGTTTCTTTTGTCATATGCATATTAATGAATGCATTGTTTCGATCCCTACTTAATTATCGATTAGTTGCGTTGTGGAGTATATTTTATGAAATGCTTGGTCTCACAGCAGGTCTTACCATTTCATCTGTGGCCCGTTCATCTATTGGTTTGAGCAAAACTTTGTCTTTGCTCACAATTTTCTAATCTAATTGAACGCTTATGTCAAAAGGTTGAAACTCAGGTTGAGCTTGACTCACCATCAGCTTCCTGGTAATTCGAGTAGTTAAACAGGTTCACCGTTGGCTGAGCTTGTCCAGTTGAACTTGTTGTGAACTGAGTAGCTCCTCGGGTGGGATCCAGGTCTATCGGCTACTGTTCAGGTTTTCTGAGTATAGTCTGAGTTCATCTGATTATCTCTTAATCTTGGGCTAGTAAGTCCGAAGAATGAAGTAGTTTAACAAAGATAACAACAACAATCCGGTATTTTTCGTCATAGACAGGGTCTGAATAGTTTGACAAAGACGAACAAGTAATTTAACCGTTGTGGCTTGAAGTCATTGGGAAAGAGTATGTTCTCGGTGTGAGTCCAATCCGAGGATAATTGCATCCAAGTCTGTCCATCATCATGAACCAGAAGTTTTAGTTTGACATTGCAGCACATGTTTTGTTCTACATGTGTCAGTCCAAAAGCAACAGCTCATACTCCATAAACTCAAAACAAGATAGAGGCTCTTTATCTTTGCCCGGGATGAATTACCTTACCATGATCTAATATGACAACAGTCGAACAACGACCTATTACGTTTATACTCGTCGCTTTTCTGAATGTCAAATTACGTGAAAGTGCTAGTTATCTGAACACGTTCAGGTCTGGAGTTGTTTCAAACCATTGTCACTGAATAAGTTGGCATCTGTGCTTTTATGGATTCACATACCATTCTTGCTTTCTTTCCATGACAGATGTGAGAGCATCACACATTAATTTTAAACAGGATTTTCACTCTGCCAGCGCTATTATTCCAACAAGCAGCTAAACGACAATTACTAGACAACCTTTTTTTAACTCTACACTCTCAACAGAGTAAGTTTAACAATGTAGGAAGCTATGACATGATGAGTCTCTTCCGGGACATTCAGATCGAGAACAGTTTTCAATACAATGGCCTTCTATATGCATGGAACTTTCGATCTTTGCGGTTTGAACTACATGTATATATCCAGCTCGCGACTATCCGATTCATCTCCCAAGAGAGACGACGAAATTCCAGTATTCCTGTCAAGAACTTCCTGTGATAAAGTACGGCACTATATACAGTTATTCTCATAATAGGATGAAATACTCGAAGGAGGCTTTTCAGACATTCAAAATTTTTCTACCTCCACTTAGCACGTCGAAGAACACTGGTTCCTGAGGGTGACTATTAATCCGAGATTTGGACAGCATCCAGCTTTGCCGCAGCAGGGTAGTCAAGAAACCACACCAACTTCCCTTCTATAGGCTGCACCATACTTGCTGGCAATGAAACGTTACCTTTTGCAAGATCATCGATCGCCAAGTGTGCGGCCTCAGCCTTGATTGCACCGGTCACAACCACGGCAACATTGGATGCTGCATTGATAACAGGCAATGTGAAGGTGATTCGCTGTTGTGGAGCTATTGGGGAGTCGTTCATGAAGGTAACCCAGTCCTCCTTCATGGCAAGAGCAGGGTGGTCCGGGAAAAGAGAGGCTATGTGCCCATCAGCGCCCATTTCGAGGAGGATGAGATCGAACTTTGGGCAGTCACAGAGATTGGAAACGTTGATCATTCGGGATTTGACTTGCTGACGCATGTTGAACTGATACTGACTTGCTGCTTCCTCTGCTGTCAATGAATTGTTGATCGACCGTACTTGACTGGAGCTCACTGGTACCTGAATTTCAAAATAAAGAAAACCTTCAATGAAGTATTACTGTGCTGAAGTATCACACTGAAGCTGCATCTCAGATAACAAAAACATGTACAAGTCCAAAAGGATATAAGGATCTTTGCGCTGCAGGGGCATCGAAATGGCACAATTTGAGCGTTCTGTACATCATAATGGACATTTTGAGAATGGGAAAGGAAAACCATACAGCTTGGCTAAACCAAATGTATGATGAAAAAATGCATACTCTAAAACGTTATTTTAAACCATAGCAGTTCATGTTTTGATTCGACTTCAATAATATTGAATTCAGTAAGTTTGCTAATTACGCATCTCTCATCAAATGCCATCACTAAACAAGCATCAAATACAGTAGCAGGAACACTTCCTATGAAGAACGGCGCATAATCGCATGTGAATTAAGCCAAGCAAGGATCTTGATTTCATAAAATTAACCGGTGATAAAACAGAATACTCGTAGAGGTTTAACAAGACATTGTTCCAACACGCATCATCTTTAGTGCAAACACGAACTTTATTACTCCGTTTGTGTACATTATGGTCAAGCTCAACGTTATTGAATGAATGAGAGAATAAGCAGCTGTACAGATAAATACCATGTGGAGGCTTTTCTCTTGCAACAGTATCTGGAGGGTGCAATACAAGAATCTCGAGGGACTACACAGATCAGAGCTAAATGAATAAAACTACATAAGAGGTCTCCCAACAGAACTTATCTGAGAGGTCTGGAGAAAGCTAAATTCAATAGGATTACACGAAAGCACCAAAATGATACAGAAGAGTGAAGACCTACAACTTCTGCATAGATTACGCTTAGATTGTTGATATCAATTCAAACTTCATCGCAGTCAATGAATAGCCATTAGATTGAAACTAATCTACCATCAATACGAAGTGATTAAAAAGCACCATCGTACCTTCGACAGGAACACATCCTTGGCAAACTTGTAGTTACTATCAGCATCTCTTTTGGCAACCAAACACTCATCAGCCCAAAACACGTTCCACTTCCCCCAATCCACAATCTTGCTATATGGCACCTCAGACAACTTCCTGGTTTCATCAAACAAAAAAAAACATATCACAAACCAAACATAAGAATCGAAAAAAAACATACTGAGATCAAAAAAAGAATCGAAACAGCCATGATAATCCGGTCACATACGAGAGCAACTCAATGTGAGATCCACTGGACAAAGCAATGGCAAAGTAACCGCGGTCTTTCACCGACGCCTCTGATACCTCGGAGATGTACTCAACCAAGTCAATCTTGAGCTCGTCCATACTCTCGTGGATCCTCAACTCTCCTCGTTTCCTATGAATCCTCGGAAGCGACATCTTTCTATATATCAACTGCTCGTAGAATTCACCAGCAAACTTACCTACGATCATAGCATAAATAACGAAGCAAACGACATCATTGAGAGTCAATATCAAAGCACAAAAAACATTGTTGCTGAACCACAAATTTCCGTTCGTGGCCAAAACCGATCGTATCCGATAACCAATTGCTTAAGCATTTGCGCATCATCAGTAAACTAAACCAAATTTATTCAACCATTGATAGAATAAATCTGCATCCAGTTCGTTTCCATCGAAACTCATGAATTTGAACTAAATCAGAACCCATGAATTGATTACTAGCAATCGAGCGACTAATCATCTCCGACAAAATAATAATGGAAACTACTGTAACAAATCCGAAAATTCGAACTTCGATCACAGATACTAATAGAAAATAATTACGAGAGTTTCCAAACAGCATTCACAGTCTCGCAGATCTAGAAACTGAAGCAGAAACTCATTCTTCATATAAATTCGCATCTATAATCTATTCCAGTCGCATTAAAACACATGAACTGAACTCGATGATGAACGATTCGGAAAATGAGAAGTTGAGTGAAGCCAATGACGAAGAACAAGAAGAGTAGCGTGAAGAAAAGAGAGAGGACGCACCCGGGAATGCGAAAAAAGAAAAGAGAAAGAGTGAAGGAGAAGAAGAGGGAAACCGACGGAGAATGTGAAGGAAGATGATGAATGTCAGGGGGGACATGTCCGATTTATAATAATAATAATAAAAATAAAAAGGGGGAATACCTGCAGTGCCGTGAAGGTGATTATTTAGACATTTGATCAATTTGGGGCTGTTATTGGTATTCTTTTTTAAAAATTATTAAAATTAAAATCAATAATAAAAATAAAAATATTATCAAAAATTAAAATTATTTTATAAAAATAAAATGATTTTTTGTAGAGAGGATACTGAACATTATATACAAACAAAATTGAAAACTGAAAGTGAAACGTTTTTTTTCTGTTTTCTATCTCCGTTTCATTCGTTTTAGAAATAAAAATTAAAAACAAGCACTTCTGTTTCATTAACAAATGAAACGAAAAAAAAAAAATCATATCAAATAAGTCCTTAACTAATCTAATTTATTTTTGATCAAGTCTCTAATTCCTCAAACAAAGAAACAAAAAAGAGGAGTCGAATTTTCATTTATTACCTCCGTCCTAACAGAATTGCAATCTTTGTATATGTGACACAAAAAAAATTTAATATTACGAATCATTCGCGGAACGATCAAAAGTCTTTTTATAAAAAATTGACGTGAAACACTAATGATAATTCAAGTTATGTCCTTCAATCCTGATCCGTTGACGTAATTTTATTATATTTTTAAGACGATTAACGAATCTCTTCAAAATATATGTTGAGTAATACATTTACTGTATAAGGTTATAATTTTATTGAAATGGATGGAATATAAACTTCGACGATGATGCGACTCGTAAATCGGATGGGATTGTGGTGGTGATGGTTGTGGAACGATGGTGGTGTGAACGGATTGTGAAGAGGCGACAACAATGCGACATCGACACTGGTGGTAGTTGAGGAGCAACGCGAGAGGATGAAGGGGATTTGGTTTTGTGATTGTATGTTTTGAAAATATATTTTCGTATGTAGTTTGAAAATAATTCTGAAAAGATATAATTTTGGATCATGTTTTCTTATTACTTAAGTTTTTTCTCTTACTTTGAATTGGTAATTGATTCTCTGTTAATTTGTTCGTAGAAGGTTTTCATTCTTAAAACTCTATTACTACTATCTTATTCAAAAATATATCATTCATTCTTTCATACGTCCCAAACTCAATATTCAATACGGAACATTTTTCATGATGTCCAATAGGATATTGGGTGCATCAGTATATTGAAACAAATTTCATGAAACTAATGTTTTTGGGTGCGATGGTTTGTATTTTTGAAGGCGACACATCGATGGGTCCAAATTACTGTATTTGTATTGAAGATTTTGTTTCTGCTGTCATGGTCTCATTGGCTCCTTTCCTTTTTCCTGAAAGCAAAGTCCTAATGGAAAGTGAAGGGGAGAAGAAACTATGTGTGGCTCTTTCACAACGATAGCAACCATTTGGTAATCTACTAAATAATCCTTGAAATAATGTTAGTTAAACTTATTCCATTGACTAAGAGCTCAAGTAATAAAATTAATTATGATTTACATAATCTATGCATTTGATTATACTCCAAATCCCAAAGTCTTTTGGAAATTATCTATGATTGATATATTGGTGTATACAGTATTTAATATTTTCGAGTTTATATTTCATTGTAACTCTTTGTTTTGGTAGTATCCATGCTAAGACCATTTGCAAGAGTTTTTCTATGTGTATCCTTATACTGTAATGTTGTAGTGTCATTGTCTCTGTATAGAGATCTAAATTTTGCCCCAATCAGTCAACAAATCCCTATATCGATTTCTTATACAGTTTTTTACATTTTTTATATATTAATTTTTTATATACTAAAGTTAATAAACCTCTATTTATTATATTTTATAATATAATAATATTTTTTTTGATTTTAATAATGATATTATTTTATTTTATTTTAGCTAAACTAATTCAACTTTTAAATATTTTCACATTTTTATATTCTATAAATTGTCCTTTGTAACAAAAAACATTACTTTGTATTATTTTAATGGTATAAAAAATATGAGGAATGTAAATTTGGCTTTCCAAATATAAAAATATAGGGTATAGAAAATCATGTAGGGATAGAGATAGAGATATGAAATCTATTACGCGATCTTTTTTTTTTACGAATTTCGTGTATATAGAGATAGAGAATCATATAGAGAAACTTCTTCGAGTGCTCTAAGATGTAGTGATTTACTCCCTGTCTTGTATTGTTGTATTTATTGACAATGGTCAATTGAGAATAAGATGAACAATTTTCCATATACGATTGATAAAGTCAGATTGTTACAATCTTTATCAAATGGAGAGAATATCATATTTTAATCATTATGTACATGAAAGAAGTATAATTTAGATTCACAATTTTATTATACGACTTATTTTAAATTAATTGAAACATTTGAACTCGACACAAAATTTATATGTGCATTAAATTTGTGTAAATTTTGATAAAGATTTTTTTTGTAGTGAGGTTTATTGCAACATCAAAGAGAAGTTAGTGGAATAGACTGAAGTATATTGATAGATTTGATATTTTTAAAAGGCTACTAAAAGACGTTTTTTTTATTGGAGGTTTATTTTGAGATAACCTAAATAAAAAAAAATGTTTCAATTAATTTGAGATAGAGAGAATAAATATGCTTGGTGGCAAACACGAAACAAAAACAGGTCATCACAGTAACATATTTTGCTGACAGTTAAGATCAACATTAAAGACTTGATATATGTTACCTTAGAGCATCTATAATGATGTAACTTCACCAAACTCCAAAAAATCAGTTTTTAGAGGTTGGAGCGCATAATGGTTGGCTCAATTACATCTCTTTGTATCTCTCAGAACCTTGTTTTTTTCCAAGAAAAGAGGTGTCGTAGATAACTTTTTAATTTTTTTTAGATTGAAGTCCTTAATGTTGATCTTGTAGAGTTTCAATTATTGTTTTTTCAGTTTTTATAATTCTTTTTATGTGTTATTGTGACCCTTTTTTCCAACTCAAATCGTAAAGCAGGAGTTTTGCTGGTTGGATTTTTGGAGTTTTGAGAATGATTTCATTGAGATTATGATAATTCTAACAGCAATAATCACAAGTTCAATCTCTTTTGTGGATTGGCATGGACAAAAGACTTTTGGAGTGGATAATGTGTTGACTGCGCTTTCAGATTTTTTTCTGTGTTAATAAATGTACTTTTGGACTGTTGTGCTATTTTTCGGATGGGGTTAGCTTGGGGACCACCCACGAAAGCAGAGAAATATTGAGCCAGCCAGCTCGGGTCTATTTTGAGTGCTCAACAATTGTGCCAATCAATGCGTTTATTTTCTGGCTTTGCATATTACTGATGTAAAAAAATTATAATTGGTTAATTTGATTCGATAGATTTGATATGGTAATTTATATTTTTTTATTTTTAAATAAATATAATGATTTGATTTGAGTATTTATCGAGACATATTTTGATTCATGTTGCGAAACGATCAAAGAACATTTTTTATAAAATTATGGTGAAACGCAAAAGATAATTCAAGTTATTTATTTCAATTTTGGACCATTTACGTCGTTAATACGAATAACGAAACTCCTCAAAACACGATTTGAACAGTATAAAAAATAAAATATTGTATTTATTATTGTACGGAGGGAGTATGTGTATTGTTTTTTACTGTAGAGGCTAATTTATCTTTTGACTCGTGTGACGGGAGGAAGTGAGAAAAAAACAAGATTAAAAAAGATAATGTGATGGATTGATGTGATATAAAATAAATAATATGGATATTTTGATACTAGTTTATAGAAAAAAAAAGCTTCCTAATAGAATGATGTTGCAATTTAATTAGGACATTCTAATTTAATAAGTACTATAAATTTTTTGAAATGAAGGGGGTATCATTTTTGGTGGGGAGTATTCGGAGAACCTCCATATTTTTATGTTGTTTGATTGATTTAGTTGAATTAATTTAGTTAGAAAAAATTACCTAAAAATACAAAAACTTGAAAAAAATCTCAAAAAGATACACAAGTAATCTTAATTCCAAAAATATATATAATCCAAAACAACGATCGTGCACATCACCAGTAACCCTTGAATCCTCACACCCGTCGACGACCTCATCATCTTTGTCTCCGATGATGATAACGGACTGAGTCCGATTCCCTAGCGGTCCGACGCTGGTGTTGACTGTCGGAATCGTGGGTGGGATGACGGCATTTCGTACATGGGGATGCGAGGTAAATAGAGTAGGAGGTGTATAATGGACAATCCAGGAGAAATCAAGGTCAAGCAATGTGCCTCCACTGGAAATGATGCCGTGATGGACATCGATGACAGGGGTTGGCGGCGCGGCTCTAGCGAGTGGTTAATAACGGTGGCGAGAGCTTGATAATAAGGATAACAGGGAATGCTGTTGTTGTTTTAAAACAGCGGATAATTCGAAATCCGAGCTTGTTCTATCTGAGTTTCAATCGAATAAGTGTTCTCATATTGCTGTTGGATTGAGGTGTTTCATCTGCATTTCTATCTGGGCTAATTTGTATTAGGAAATAAAGAAAATGATGCACATTAGTGAACATGTCGATTAACCATGTCTTTCTTTCACATATTATTACTAATTTATAAGTTTATAGGTGGACAACATCTCCGTTAATCATGTCGAATTTATTTTGAAACAGAGTGTTTATGTTTTCAGAAATAAAGCCTCTGTGTTTTAAGAAATAGAGCACCTATGTTTTTTCAAAAACAGATCGCCTGTGTTATTTCGAAATAGAACGTCTGTGTTTTCATAAACAGAACGCCTGTGTTATTTTGAAATAAAGCGTCCGTGTTTTTTCAGAAATAAAATGCATGTGTTATTTTAAAACAAAGTGCCTATGTTTTTCAGAAACAAAGTGCCTATGTTATTTTGAAATTGAGCGTCTGTGTTTTTTTTTTTTTAAATAGAGCGTCCCTGTTATTTTGAAATAGAATGACAAATTTAAACGAAATAGAGTGATAATTAAAAATAAAAAAGCAAAGAAAAATTAATCAATAACCCCTAAATAATAATAACATGAATAACAATATTAATACGAGCCTTTTGTAAATAAAAAGATGCTCAATAACATGAAAATTTTCGATATGATATTTTGTCGAACACCTTGTATGCATACATTCTCATGTCAGTTGTAATTCTTCTCACTATCATCAATTTTTCACACAAACATCCATGAGGTCTAAAAATAATACATCGATACCATCAAACCAAAAAACATTGGCATCATCTACATTTCATGACTCAAGAACACACTGCCACATATCCTTGAAGGAGGTGGAAAATCTGATTCAGTGATTCGTATTGTATCAACTAAGCTCAACAACCCCTTGATGGAGGTTGAAACTGTACTGTTGTGCTGAAGCCCCTCCAACTCACGATTACAGTAGTATTGTCTGCCAAGGGTTGCATAGCTCTGATATGCCTGTGGTTCTATCCCTGTAGTTCAAACTTGATGCTCATAATATTGTTACATATCAATGTGTATTTGATTAGGAATTGAGTGGCGACGGCAAAAAAATTAGGAGATGAGGACGGATACGATGTATTCTGACGTGGTCGACGGTGGTTTGCAGCGGTGACGACGAGGGGGGGGGGGGGTTGGAGTGGAGGAGGAGATGGAGATGTCCATAACGGTGTGGTCTGACGGATCGGTACTGACGTTAGCGACAATGGTGAGGACGGTGGCGAGACGACGTGAGTTAAGGTGGAGGAGAAAGAGAGGGAGGGAAAACGGATCAAATTGTATACTTGAAAAATTCTTTTTTCATATGTATATTTTTGTGAATATTTTAAAAAAATTTATATGTTTAGGTCATTTATTGATTTAATTGATAAGATATTTATTGTAATCATTTTATCAATCAAGCATCTTATTTTCTAGGGGGTGAACATCCCAAGATGTACTCATGATTCTCATTTTTGATGGGATGTTCAAGTTATTGCTAGGGATAGAATGTGTTTGAAATTTTATTTACTAACAAATTTTATTTTATTTTAGGACAAAATATATTATTGATTTCCTCATAATAAAGTCAATATTTTTTTAGATGTCCTATAATAATTATAATATTATTTTATTTAAAAAAAATTTCCTTTAAAATAACAAAATACTTATATTATTTATTTTATATCACATCAACTCATCCCACTATCATTTCTTCTCCTATTGTTTCTCTCTCCTTACTCTGACACAACCAAAAGGATAGTTTAGTTTTTATAAAAAAAAAATCAACACACATAAACTCTCATGAAAAATCAATCGTTGTATTTATTATGCGACGGATGAAGTACTAAAGATTAACTCCCTCCGACCCAAATTAAATATAATATATTGATTCGATATGAAAATTTACGCGATGTTATATTTAATTTGGGTAGGTGGGAATATATAGCCTCTATTGTCAAAACCTGGTTTTCTAATCCTTTTTTTTTTTTTTTTTTCGGTGGAATGAGTCAAAAGACAGGTTCTGTAGTCGTTTGAAATTTATCCACTTTTGGTCTTCCTGTTCTTACTAATGCATATTTCTCCAACTTTAGGTTGGTATAATCCCTTTTGACAATTCATAATTCATATGCCAGCGGCATATTGTTACGAACGAATCTATTAAATATAAACACAAACAATAACGAATATATAAAATAAATGAGATAAAAAATTTTACGTGAAAACCCTTGCGGGAAAAACTACGGACGGTCGCCGACGACGAAAAATCCACTAGTCAAATGAAGAAATACAAAATGAACTATATCCAAAATATCGAGAATCTCACAATAAGAGATAGAGATAATAATCTCTATAACAAATCCCTTAAACCCTCAATATATTTTTATGTGTATATATGTGACCTCTCTCCTTATCCTCTTTCCCCTGCTCTCCTCCCTCTCCTTTCTTCTCCTTCCTCTGAAATCCCAGCTTCTCTTTTCGCCTCAACTCCGCACCTTCTGTCTCTCTCTACCTCTCCTCTCATACAAGCAACAACGCGGACATCACACGGACACCACACGGACACCATACGGATAAGCCACGCGAAGAATAAAGAACGCACGGAGAGGGAACACGAACATGCTAAAAAACGCACAAAGACCATACGTGGAGATGAAGAATTTGAGGCACTCCATTATCAACCCATGTGATGCTAGTATGCCACTAAAGTCTAACCTTTAACATGATTAACAAATTAATAACGCAAAAATCTAATCAACATCCGCGCATATTAAATTGTACAAGTAATAGGGCTGACCATTTATGTCTCGATAAGGCACTTTCTATTTGCGGGAAAGGGTTAAGCATCAATTTCTATTCGTAGACAAAGGACTTTGTCTCTTAGTATCATAGTGTACTGTTTATCACAATAACATATTCTCATGTCCCCACCATTCACATAGTTCCATTTGATTTATACATTTTTTATACTAATAAAATATACTTGTTTGGATTTTGCTTGATTAAATATCATTGGGCAATTATTACAAAATATCTAATATATTTTCAACTCATATTTTAGTATCCAGAAAGAATTTCAATTCTATTAATTCTATTTAAGTGAGTATAATCGATACTAACATGTATTAATAAAAAAATGATTGATTTTTTTTATGACACCTTTAAGTGTCCAGTTAAACTTTATTTTATATTTTATTACCCAATCACATAAAACACCCAAAATAACTTCATTTTAATCAAATCACATATCAATTTTACCTAACCTAAAACACTCATCTAATCAAATCTAAACCCAACCCCTTTCACTCTCCTTCTCAAACATGTGTCTCACGTGACGCCGTCGTCACCGTTCCCCTCCGTCTCAACCCAAATGTATTCCCCCCTCTCTCTAAACAATTCATTTTTAAATCCTCGGTTCGCTTTTCGCATACACATATTATCGATTTTCTTCTGATTTTCTCCATTTTGCAATTAATCATCAGTTTATGACTCCCATCAAAATTTTCTGATTCAAACCCACGATTCGATGCATTTTGATGCTAAATTTCTTTGTTTTATGTGATTCAAGGATTGCCCAAATAGGTTTTGTTAGCATAACTCGCTTCACTTGATTGACCCACCTGATTATGTGAAACCCTAATTTTGATTTTTGCATATTTGATGCTGATCAGCTCATGAACGATCTGAGTTGCTATGTATGAATTGATATTGATGATGTTGTATCTGTATGAGCAAATGGATATCAAATAGATGTGATAGTTCAGTTTTTAATCGGTAGGAAAGGTTTAGATGGCCTACGTTGAGGTCCTGAAACGGATGAGATGAAGAGAAAAAGATTTGGACTACTCCTTTATATTTATAAATTGATTCTTTATTCTATGTGAACTGTTTTTTTCTATTTCTGAATTGTTTTTATATTTTGTGTGAACTGTTTCTTTACATGTGTGAACTGCTTTTTATATTTTTGAATCGTTTTTTATTTTGTGTGAAGTGTTTCTTTGTATTTGTGAATTGTTTCTTTATTTTGTGTGAACTGCTTTTTTTATTAATTGTTTTTTATTTTGTGTGAACTGCTTCTTTGTATTTGTCAATTATTTTTTTTATTAAGTGTGAGCTGCTTCTTTATTATATATGAACTGCTTTATATTTGTGAATTGTTTCGTTCTATTTGTGAACTGTGTGATTTTATATTGACATAATTTTTTTTTGTTTTTTATTATATATATATATATATATATATATTTGTAGGTTTGAAACTTAGGGATTGGCCTTAAATGTTCAACTTGTGAAGAAAAAAATCGTGACTTGTGTGAGGAAGAAGAAATATTCATTTAAAAATCATTCTCCTTGACAACCCTCCACATATTTGAAGGATAATTAGAAATTAGAGACAGTGCAGGTGGATTGAAGGAAATATGTATATATATATATATGGATTATTGTTTTGATTGCATGAATATTGATCTTAATTGGCATGTATTCAAGGAATACGTGTAAAATGTGTGAATCGATGATGTGGCTATGTAAACTGTTACTTTTTGCTAAATGAACGATTATTGTTGATAAATGAACCGTCTGCATAATTAGAAATTAGGTATTTGACGCTTTAAACTGTTTGAATTTGACTTTGTAAACTATGATATTTTGCAACGTGAACTGTTTATTTATTGCACTGTAAATTGAGGTTGCGTCTTTGTAAAATATTGATAAACTGATGATATTTTGTTCGTGTTTGTAATAAAAATGAACCATTTTTTGTGCTATGAAAACTGCTGAAAGTATAATATTTTGTAATGAAGATGAACCGTAACACGTAGGAGAAAAGAAGAAATATTCATTTGATCAAGTTATCCCCATGAAATGAAGAAAAGAACATGATGTTCTGTAAACCATTACTTTTTTGAAATGTGAACTGTTGTTAATGACTATACAACAACAACAACAAATCAAGTCTTTACCCCATCAAGTGGGGTTGACTATATGAATATGACGGCGTCATTCAGTCGTCATATTCATGTTGAGAGATCCAACGATATTTTTTACGTGTTGGTTATCGACTACCAAACACACAACCCAAAACTATATGAAATATTATTTATGGGATAAATGTTTTTATGGCTATGTGAACTGTTATTTTTTAAACAGTTGAACTATTAGTTTTCTTTTCCTATATGAACGATGGAACGACAATAACGATGCAAACGTAATTAAACGAAGGATAAATTTCAATATCCAAACTCGAACATCATTATAAGATACTAATGCATTATATTGTTCCATAGAAGTTCAATCATAGGAGGACAAAGTTGATCTAAATTTTTGATCTAGTTGGAGACTTTATATTCTTCATAATTGATTTGTTTCATGGGAAGACAAACTTATGCATCACAAACGTATAATAACTTCTTTGCAATATTATTCAAATTCGATTGATGTGCATATTTATGAGTTACTGCTAGACATACAATAAAAGTTGATATTAATCCAACATTATGTTATTTAAGGTATCCGTTCTAACATTGTAAATTTTCACCTGAAATAAAATAATATGAACTATGCATTATTAAATCATAAACCTGAAACGTTTTCAATATGAACTGAAATAGGATCGATATGAACTACACATAATAATGGATGTCGAAATTAGATTATGGTTTAAGATCACTACATGAGTTATAAGTATCATAAATATGTATCAATTTGATGATTTAATCAAGAATAGCAATATAAGAGTTAGTATTAGACGTTGATGCTTGCAAACTATAAAGTGCAAAATATAAACTGTATCATTTATATCCGTGAACGATATTATGTAAAACTATGAACTGTCTCCCTTCATTTGGTGAACTGATTTGTCTAAATATGTGGACTGACTCTCTTCAGCATGCATGTAAACTGCATTAGGTGAATGTGTGAACTGTCAGTGTGAATTGTCAGTGTGAACTCATCGTGGGTTGACTCATTTCTAACATTGTGGGCTTAGAACAAAAACACTAGCAAACGCAACACGTGCTACTTGTTGTGTGAACAATTACTGTTGAAATATGAGTTAAAATAAGATTAATACGAATCGTAAATAATTATGAATTTTCTTTTAATTAATAAGAACTCTTTTCTTTACGTGATATGAACTAGTATACATGAATTATATATTATTATATGTGAACTTCAAATTATATGCACATGAACTGTAAATTATTTGCATGTGATCTGCATATTATTAAATTTGAACTTTATAACAACTGACCGATACCCACACACCATTGACTTAATCTCTAAAGTACGTTTGTGTCGATATAAACTGCACGTGAGACTCCTTGAACTACCTCACTTGAACATATGAGCTGAGTGTAAATAAGATTTATAAACGACACCGTATTAAACAGCAACCATGGACTGAAATTTTTAATAATAAAGTCATTTCATTCGTAACAATTCAATGTTTGAAACATAATGTATTCACATGAAGGAACACTACAAATTGGTATCGTGAACTACTTATTACTCATATATGAATTGAAAATTAATCACATTTAAATTGATTGAGTTGTGAACTTTATTATTTGGTTTAGAATTGACCCAATCATCGATAACTGAATTCCAACAATCGACAAGGTAGTTCTCCTCATCAAACCAAGCTTTTCTGCTCAAGAAAAACCAACATTATTTTGCCATTTCGTAACCTCGTCGGCTCTGAACAGGAAGTAGTCTAACCCTCATTTTCTTTGAGCTAATTCATCATCACAACATGATCATCATCGACTCCGAACAGGAAACAGTCCAACCAATCGTCTTCGCCAGGCCTCCGTCGACGCCCTCGTCGTCGCTCATCGCCAAGTGGAGGTTTTTCTCAACAACCTCGCCGCCTATAAGAAATTGGGCACCGATTATCCGTTGTCGGCATCGATAGGAGCAAAGAGGAAGAGACGGCAGACGTCGGATCATAGTACTTCCTGTTCACTTCCTTCGCGTCGCCATTTCTCTTGGCTCCCATCAACACGTCGAGTTGATTTTGCCTCGCGTCCTTGGTGAACAATTATGATGATGATCGGATCTGAACGGAGTTAGATTTAGGGATTTGGGGAATTAGAGTTATCATTCTTCGATGGTCATCGGCGACATCGACGATGACGACGACTTGGACGATCTATACACAAACATTCTCACACTAACCTTTACCTAATCAAAATCCATAAATAATCAACACCAAGTCTCAACCCAACTCAAATAAACAACAAAATAATCAAGCCCATGTTGATTTTGGTCGAACCAATGTGGTTAATGGCGTTGGATTTGAGGATTTTGGTGATAATGTGGGGTTTATAGGTGGGTGAGAACTAGGCAGGACGGATTCGGATTGAAACTGAAGGATTGGGTGGCTATGGTGTGAATAATCAACAAAATAATCATGCCATACTGAAATTTCACATACCCGTTAGGTTTATAATGGTGTTGGACTTGATGTTTCTGATGTGGATAATGTTGGGCTCAAGGGTGGGACGGGAACTGGGCAGGTTGGATTTGAGGAAAATCATTGCGGATGGATGAGGTGAAGGTTGTATACTCGGACGGCGACGGCCAAGATCTAGGTGGTTGCCAGGTTATATGCTAGGGGAGATCACGATGATGGCGGGAAGTAAGGTGGTCTGGGAAGAATGAGTCAATATATGTCATTTATTTATATTTGGATAATAAAATATAAATAAAATTATATTTGGATATCTAGATATATTTTGAAATATTCTAGATATAAAATATAAATGAAATTTGTTTTAGATATTTTAGTGTAATTAATCGCCGATTGTTGGTTGATAGAGGGTGATGTTTGTTTTGCATCGAGTTCCAAATTCACCCGCATGGACATGGAGTGATGTATCCTCCGCTTTGGTCATAGATCTTTTCCTTTTTGTCAATTTGCTTCAGAGGGATTCAAAACTTATGTGAACAGTCAAATACAAAGCTATAACGAAACAATAATTCCTTCTGTATGTTAGCTCGTTTCGATAAGTTTAACCGAGCAATATATTAGACAATAATCGGTTGTGTATTTTGATTATATTGTCAAAATTGGAACTCATGAGCTTAATGATACATCTGTTGTGATATCATGATAAGAAATCAATTTTAACAAACATCCAAATTTATGATAAAAACCCACAAACATGTAACTTAACACTCTATATTTTAATATGCAATTTCAACTTTTCTTACGAGCGTCTGAAAACTCTTGGTGTTTTGTTATGATTATGACGGATGCGCGGACCGTAGGAATCTCAGGCAAAAGTGTAGGCCTTGTTCGGCATGACTTCTGATTCCGAAATTCAGTCCTGGATTATATGATTAACAAATCCAAACTATTCGATATCATTTTTTGTTTTTCGAAATGAAGAATAAGAAACAGAAAACTAAATCCATAAAAAAATGGATTTCGGTTCCTCATTCGTGATTTTTTTGGATATAATGTTTGAGACCTCTTTTTCTAATCATTATTTTATTTTATGCAATGATTTTGATTTTGGATTATGATTTTCTGATTCTGCTATTGATTTTGGATTTCATTATTTTGAGCAGTCATATCAAATAGCCGCCTAATATCTTGTCGAACTTTGAGTAAATGATAAGCCATAGTTATTAGACCCGAATCAGGTATCGACCCTCGGATAAGGCCTTGGGTCAATGGGTGCCCTTTGTGGTTTACTTTGAGCTGAAACACGAATTGAGTCTGGTCGAGTTTTGACGAACTCGAGTCGAATTTCTACTATTCATTTCAAGTCAAACTCGAACTCGAGTGGAAAAGTTCGAGTCCAAACCGAACTCGAGTAGTTTGTCGCGTTGGAACCAAAGCACAATTCGAGTCATATTGGAGTCAGTCTCGAATATTGTGAATCATATTAAGACTGTGGATCACTTCATAGAATACAAATTATGATATACATAGTTTTTTCTAGTCAAATGTAGACAACTGAGCTTATAATAAAAATTTATGAGGTTAAAAAAAATTCATAACATCTTTATTCTTGACTATTACTGTAAAATTATAAGAAATTAGACTTTTTTTTTATCATATAATATTTTTATGATATATTTGTTTCTTAAACTCCATATGTTTATTGTTATGAATGATTTAGCATAAACTTTTGTCAGAAAATAGTCGAACACATCGAGTCGGGTCGTGTCGAATTCGAGTCAAATTCCAAGAGTTCACGATCTAACAAGTCGAACTCAATTGTTTAACGAATCCAAAAATCGAGTATCATTCGAATAATTTCTTATTCTCGAGTTGAACTCGAACTACTCACGAAGAGTTTGATTCGTGTATAGCCCTAGTTGGAATAAACATAACTTTGGAGAAAAATGGTTGATCACATGTCTACCAATATTTTCATATATAATGTGAATTGTGAAATGAAAGTGAGACGATTCCTTTAGAAAATGAAAACTAAAAATATTAAAATCAAAATCAATGACAATGAATGTGAATGTGAATGCTGAATCACAGATGAAACTAAGAATTTGACTATTTTTGTTTTCCAATTTCTTCATTGTAATTAAATGTCCTGATCCTTCATACATGCTTGAGCCGTGGAGTTTATAGCAAAGAAATAGACTAAGATTTCGCAAACGTGTAAAAATCACAAATTAGCTTGCAAACAAGCCAAAGTCAACCGGACAAAGCCAAGAGGCTATTAGCTAACTAAATTTTTCTCCCGTAAGGCATGATATGAAATGACGTACATGACATTGTTTTCCCAAGCATAAGAATGAACAAGTCGTGATAATCTGGTACGTACCTTGGTCCTATTAATGATGGATTATCTCCAATCCAATTCAAAAAGCAACACTCCTAGGTATGCAAAGTTCAAACAGAATACTTGCGCTCTAATAAAACATAAAATCCCTGAATGCGACATAGATCATTGTTGTTGCTCCAAGATCTTCAAAACTCTTAAGTTTCATGGTTTGCCAAGCGTCAGGTAGAAGAAACTTGATAAACAGGCACTAATCACCCATTTGGGTCGAATGCCTAACCATCATGACAAATCACGGTCAGGATCCAAATACTAACTTCATAATCACAAGATTGATTGTCTGCAAAAGCACAAAGCATGCTTAAAAGACGGCTTCGTTTCTGTACTACTCCCATGTCTGAGGATACTTAAGACAGAGGATACTTAAGACATAGCCGTGATGACAAGGAATCCTTGGTTAGTCGCGTCGATATCATTGGACAAGCAAGTATTGTGCGCTCTACTCATCAATTTTTTCCAGTTTCCAAGTCGGCACATCATGAAACCAGCCGGCAATACATTGAGAACACCACCTTCTGCATCATGTCGGTCCATGCTCAACTCCAAAATGAGACCTCAAACTCAACCTCATCTTGGAGTTCCAGGGTAGCAACACCAAGCCTCAGAGACTGCGAAAAGCCGAAAATCAGACTTCTGTCGTGACAAGTCCGTCGGTTCGCTTACTATCGGTGCTGATTCAAATGGTCCTCCCAATTTGAAAACGTGACTAATCAGACAATCCTCCAAGGTATAGCGTCACTTTTCTAAGGTTCTGAAATGGAAGCCTTAATCTCCAATGTTTCTGCTTAGCGCTCAATGGCCTCCCTTTGCTGAGAGGATTCCTGTTTTCCCTAACATCAGCTAATTTCCAACTACAGTTTTCTGCATCTGTGTCCAAGGAATCAAGCAAGAAAACACCGCTTTTTTCCTTGGAATTGATCATGCAATCATCCTGTTCGACGTAGAACACTACCATGGCAAAGTCTCTGAAACGGTCTAGGTCATCTGGCACTCTGAGTATCCGCTCTGCACCTGGAGAAGATACCTTCAAAATGCAGCACACAGGGACAAAGTGAGACAAACTAAGAGGGAGATTCATCGAGTTAACAAAGAGCGAGCAGAAGAAGGTAAAGGATTGGAGAGTCAACCTCAAGAGCTAGATCATTGGGTATCGTTCCCTTTAATCCCTCTTCATCTAGTCGCTTGTTATATTGCCGACTATAACTTTCAATTTCCTCGATGCTTGGGCAGCCATACCTGAAAAATAGAAAGGCATAGTATTGGAAGGCCGAGTAGAGCATTTTAGTGGCTAAGAGAGGGAGAACAGCTCTAAGATGACACAGCATGCATAAACTCCTTGCAGAGATGGCTTCAACATGAGGAATACAAATTGACATATCTGCATATGCACATAACATAGAGAATCGCATGATTGTCTAATTTTTATATTTAGAAGGTAGATTCTCAACTTCATTGTAGAAGCTTAATGCCACTCACGTATCATTTATGACAAAACAAAATATACCTGGTTTTCTTTTTAAATGAGGGGTGTGGTTAGCAGGTTAGGAGCAAACCTTCCTCGGTCACTCTTTTGGAACCCATTATAACTAGAATCTTTTGACGATGGATTCAACTTATTGCATGATGACACAACCCTATAGCACGGAGCATCAGTCCAACAAAGTTTGACAGAACCAATGCTGTGTACACTAGGTACATTTCATTTAGGTTCAAAGTATCAACTGCCACATCAACACTGGCACTTGCTGGTGTGAGGTAGTTAACTGTTGTTTCAGACGAGAACATACAATCAATCAATCCGATGCTAACATTTCATGCTGACTGATCTTTCTAGAAATATACGTGAATTAGCTCATTACATCAGTGGCACTTCAGTTTTACATGTTCACAAGAAGCACACTTGCATTCGGAGATATAAACGAAGACAGTAAGAAAATGCATTGAAAGAAAACATACTCATTGGAGATCTTATCAAGTCTGACATAAATATATCCTCGTGGAGTAGTCTTGAACGCAAATAGTTCCAGGTCCTTATCAAACTCTTCCAAAACCTCGCATGCAATAGATAAAACGCGCTCACCCCAAGGGACATTTTGCAGTACGATTCCACCACCATCTCCTCCATCTCCAACCTACAATTTCAAGCACTATACAATTAGAAAATGCCACCTATAGAGCAAATACAACAAACAAGGTAACACTAAAACGATTCAATCCATCCATGAATACCTCAGACTCTGCATCGTCTTCTTCCTCCCATTCCACGATAACCAGACCTTCTTTCTCCAACTCCTCTTTTCCTAGCTCATCTAAACCATTTCAGAAGTATAAATCAGTATGGTTCCAATACATGGATAATCAGGTCAGTTTACACAAATGAGAATCAGTCAGGGTAAGTAAAAGTTCAAGTCCTCTCATGGAAACATTCTTAACCAGACAAAAAACTCAATGAATAGTTCAAAACTCGGACAGACTACTTGAACTCGGTTTTTTTTCACTAGTGTTCAAGTGATCAAGTCCGAATGATTTTCAACTCGAGATGAAAACTAAGTGCTCATGTTCAAGTTTCTAAGAACTCAATCCGGCTCGGTTTACGAACAGCTCTAGTTAAAAGGTTCCCTCACCGAATTCATGATTTAAGAGGGATCTTCGGCAATAGATCTGATTTTAGGAATCTCAAACAATATTACAATAGCATGCAACTCAAGTCACAATTATTGCTCCTGGAATCTAATAGCAGAACAAATCCGAGGAAAAAATAATTTCAAAGCTTTATTTCATTGCAACGGAAATGAACTGGCTTAGAACAATAATCCATCATCATTCAGGATGACATATTTGAGCTGATTGTCGCATATCCTACTAGACTGGCATTTTGCTCGCACTGTCCAAATTAGAAAATGGCTGATAATAATACCTCCGGACCAACTAACAGTTTCCATCGAGACTAGATCTTATGACCTTAACATCCTTGACATGAGTCTTTGATCGATGTGCCAAGTTTGATAGGATGTTTCGATTACGGATGTTTCCAGAAATCAAGGACGATTAAATTATTATTCATCAATTTATCTTCAATCCACATATGCATTGATAAAAACCTAATCATCACGTCGATGAGGATTTTGCCAAATAGATGAGCAAGTAGGTGTCTATAAGGATTACTTTAGTGATAAGCAACCCCTCCCACGAAACATGAGATCACGGGATGGATCTCTGCATATCAAGAAATAATACCTCTCCTACAATTATAAGAGTAAGTCCAATGGACTAGCTACCAGCCTAAGCATTGTCAAAATATAGCAAGAGATGCAAAATGTTTCACTCCAATGGTCAAAAGTTTTCATGACAAATTTTGCATTTTGCTAAGTTGCATGCAGTATTTGACAGCAAAAATAGCTTTGTTATTTTTTTTCTATTCATCAGTTCTGATGAAAATCTCCCTATGACAAGCATAAATTATCTCAATTAATGATGTGGCTCCATCCTTATCATTGGTTTGCTATCTTGCTATTCATCATATTGAAGCAACATTGCTATATTTCAACAAATCGGCATTATTCATCGGCAAAATATAACTTTATCTATGTCAAAATAACATGCGCCATTGGAAAAAACTCGTCCTCCCCACACCCTACACCGCCTGACATCACCAATACAATTCAACAACAGTGTATTATTTCAAAAAAAACGACGAAATTATTTATACCTGGAAAAAGATCCTCCTCGGTATCCCTCGGTGTGGTAGAAACAGATCGCAGAGGAAAAGAGAGCGAAGAGCACGGTTTCGTCAGCGAAGGGCGGCGGCGGCCTTGAAAAAGGCACTGGACAGCCGGCGGTGGTGTCGGCGGTGTGGGAAGCCGTGGTGACTGAAGACGAATCCGGCGAGCGGCGCTTTTGAAAAGCGGCGAGTAGAGAATGAGCTTTCTCATGGTGACAAGCAAACAAGTCTTCGGCGCCGTTGCGTTTTTTTTTGGAACTCTCGGCCTGAACTTCATCTAACGTTGTCCAACAATAATTTTTCATTGAAAAACTTTTCGCATTTAATATGATTTGGAAATTTAAGTTCTATTTGATATTATTTTTATTTTTGATTTTATATTTTTAATTTTTATTTTGTTAATTGATAAAATACAAGTGTTTGTTTTTTATTTCTATTTCTACGGATAAAATGAAATAGAAATTAAAAACAAAAAAAAAACAGTTTTCAATTTCTGTTTTTTATTTCATTTGAGTAAAATATTCAAAATCGTCTTTGCAAAATTTTTTAAAGTGATTTCGATTTTTGTTATCAAATATCTATTTTTATAACTGATTTTTAATTTTTATAATTTTAAACAACAATATCAAACAACCCGGTTTTCGAATCCAAACCAAAGTTGAATACCTTTGACCAATGATTAGAACGTAACCTATATCACATCACATGTGAGTCAATTTGTTGTACTCGTTTTCTCAAAACCAGTTGCCTAATCGAAGTGAGTAGAGCTTCCCCTTACACAAACGATATGGTGACAGAACATATTGTATCTACCGTTGCAAGGCACTTTGCGTCAATACTCTTTGTGGAAGAAAGACTGCCTTTCATCACTAGAACGCAAAGTAATGCTACAAAAGATCATTTTTGTACCAGGGTGATCAGTAGAAGCTTTTGAAAGAAATCTTGGTTGCTGCTTGTGATATCAAACTAATTAGACCGAGCTGATTCGACCAATGTGGATTGGTTTAATACGGTCCAAAAGGGAAGTTCGGTTGGTCTAAATCTCAAATCATGGGGCCGACTGCCGATAAAGTTCCAGTCAGAATTCGGGACAATGTCCCAACCCAAACCCATCCATGAACACCCGTAACAAGGAACCAAATACATGAGAAATGAACTCCATTGCTGAAGAATATTACAGAGCCATTTGATTGGATAACTTCAGACAACCACAAGCCATAACGTTAATGCACATGATCAACAAGAGACTCCTCACCGCCCCAAAATGAGCAACCACAGAAATGATCATCCGAGAGAAAGAAACCATCACACTTATGAAAAATGAAACAAAGAATTAGTTGCTGGTGCCGCCTGCACCGAAGAGATAACCCAGAGAAGATCCACCACCTGGGGCAGCATGAACCTTAGTTGTGGGTCGATCCTGCATCAAAGAAGAATGAAACCATGCATTAACCCAGAGAACAGACTTTGTACTGGCCTAATGGGTCAATACTAAGTAAATTAATCAAATGTAGGAGCTAAAGCTCCGACAGGAACATTTTCTGTATAATTGGAACTTAGTCATTCAACTCATTCCCAAAACAAAAACGAAAGAAAGGAAGAAAGAAAAGGAAAAAAGGAAAAAAAGGAAAAAAGAACTTAGTTTTCCTATCATTCAAAATGCAATGTAGATAATCCCTCGTATATGAACTGCTTAGAAAATCTCATGTTATATCTCAAACTAATGTCGCTTCTTCACTATATCACCAGTATAACAAAAGTATGGATTCATGAACGACAGCCAAAAAATACAATGTAGTCCACAGCTCAAAGCGAATGAGATATTTTTCTCCCAATATTTGATTTAAAGCTCATGAACTACGGTTTAGCCAAAAACATGAACCTAAGACATTTGGTCTAGATCCTACAAAATATTGGCGCTAACTGTATTACTTTCCGTGGATTTTTCTCCCTACTCTCGGTTTCACAAGTTAAAACTTGTCCCCATTTCCCCTTTCTTGTTCCCAATATCTGTTCTACTTTGACTGAGGTTTGCCGAATCCCATCACAGTGTACCCAAACAACAACAAAATTGGATATGCCTGAAAAAAGAGATTGCTGACTATGTAAATAACAGACATGGCAGGATGAGACAGTTCTTCAAGAAAACAGTTCATCCTGGCCAACTTAACCCACAGCCTGACAGTTTAAAGGCTTCAGCAGAGTAAAAAAGTTCTACATGGCCTAAGCGGTAGCCTAAGAGATTAGTCGGTGTCGTGAGGTGAAAATTTATTATACTATCAAGGGCATGTTAAGTAAAAGGTCGTATGGATATATCAGACATTTATAAATGACTAAATTACCTCGATGTAACAAAACATTTTATTATGAAATGGCTTCCCTGTTCTACTGATTGCTCACGAAGTTCATAGGCCACCGAGTTTTCTTTTGCCTATTCCAATTTATCGGCCCAATGGGTGAATGTTACACCTAGCTTCCCTTCACTGATACATCTTACCGTAATTCGTAAATGTATTCTTTATTGTTTATTTTTATTTTCTCATAAGGTCCTACAAAAAATCTAGCAATCTTCAGAGAGAATTTACTTAGCTGTCCAATAGGTTGCTCAATCTGAGGCATTACTGATCCTATAATGGAAAATAGTTGGCACAGTATTGGGATCCAAAGTAATTAGACAAGAGAGAATACTAATCATCCTCCAGCCATACCGTAAGGAAATTGCCGCTGTTCTGTCCGTCTGCACGAAAATAGTTGTTAGAATTGCTGGAATTTATCCCAGCAGGGATCTGCTTGCTGACATCCAACAGCTGGGAAGTCGAGGCAGGCTTCATAGGAGCCGCCTCTTTCACACCTTGACCTTCCTTAGTCGCTGCAGCATTGCTAGGAGCAGATTTAGGAGCTTCTCCACCTCCAAAAAGGTAGCCCAGTGAGCTCTGTCCCCCTCCGCTGCTCACCCCTCGACCCATTTACTGACAACAAAGATATTGTTAAGAAGAATTAGATAAAATGAAAGAAACCAAAAGAACTAAAGAATTCTAATACAAGTGGTGATCAACCTTTATGCATTTTCGCTACTAAGAACGCTATCGGTGAAGATAATGCGAATTCCACACACCAGTAATCCGATAAGTTACATATAAGGACACATAAACAGAATTCGAAGCAGATTTAAGTCAACAGACTACAAAAGGTCCTAGACATATGAATGTTCTTCAATTCCCCTAACTGTACGGTTCTTGACAATGCGAATCAAGTCCACAATACCATCTAACCTATGCGTCTATTAGGAACGCAACGGACCTCAAATCGAAGAAATTCCAAATTATACAGAGACCAACCTAGTAACACTATGCAACAACACCAACAAACAGCCAACAACAAACTAGAACAGCAAAGAATCATCATACAGCAACTCGTCGTGATCAATGATTTTCTTGTAACCATTAGTTCTAATCAAACAAAACCAACACATCAATTGCAACAGAAACATGATGAAAATTATAAACGACATCACATCGATCATGAAAATTAGACCGAAAATGCGAAGAGAGATTCAATTCTCGAACGAGCTCGCGAATCAGATCTGAGATCCGATCGAGGAAATCGAGTCTCGGAATCGGAGGAGTTGGGGATTAGGGTTTTGATTACCTTTTCAGGGAAATCGAATCAGATCTGAGATGAAGAAGTGAAGCAGGGTAGAGGTGTGCTTTTTGCCTGCAAAGAAATGAGAATGAGACGGAGAAACACTTGAGAAATGGTAACGAAAATTTCGGCGTCCTTTTAAACGGTAACATGTTTTTGAGATCCAATCTTGTTGTCGTTTGATATTTTTTATTTTTTTTGTTTTCGTTTATCGATTCATAAAATAAAATTATTTGATATTAATTTTTTTTATTAATTTGATAAAATAAAAATAAAAAACTAAAGAAATGATTTTCTATTTTTGTTTTCATTTTTATTTGAGTATAGTTTGCAAGATCCCCTATACGAAAAATCATTTTATTTTGTTAAATAAGTTTGACTTTCGTTATTATTTTTTATTGTTAGTATTGATTTTGTTTTTCACAGTGATATGAAATAACCGCTTATAAATTATGAGACGTTATTAAAGATTGATGTCCTATATATATTACTACACTCCTTCCGATCCAAAAAGATTGTTTTTTTTTTTTCACGAATACGCATGACGTATAAGTTTTGACTGATATTGCTTGACGATCAAATTTTTTTGAGAAAATATCGTGAAACATTAATGATCGTAAAATTTTATGTACCATAACTTTGGATAAATAGAAAATTTAAATCGTGTCGATTATATCAACTAATGTGAAATTGTCTTAATTTTTTTTTCTTTTTGTTTTATGATCCAACGGTTCAAAAGTAGACTGCAGTATCTTGTTGGTTAATGTTACATTGGCCTCTTTTTCCCGTTTAAGATACGAATATGTATGTTTCTATAGGTTGTTTCTTACGATACGAAAAAGGAGTACTTTGCTAATATATGAAATGGTAATAAGACTCATATTGACGATATTTCATCTCCAACTCAATCATAGTACTTTTTTTTTTTTTTTGAAGGCAATCATAGTACTTTGGTTACAAATGAAAGCACTTCTGCTATTTATTTAATCCTCTATTGAAATCTGGACCAGTTATTCTCAAATTCAATTAAAAAGAAAAGATAAGATAAAAAAAAAGATTCGTGACTCTCTCGGTATCATACGTCAGTGTCATAATATTGGCTTCATGCAATTGGATATGAAGCTTGCATGGCAATCCTGCATAGACCTCCATTACCAATACCTCTCTGCATCCTAATATATCCATTCTCGTCCCACGATGTTCCCCAAGAGTTTTTCACTAGCCAATAGTCGATTTCATCATCTGATGTGCCATATCCCACGACAGTCACGGCATGGTCAAGGTCAATGTCGTAAGAGCCAGTGAAAACGCCTCCTGCGTATTGTTGGAAGTCATTTCCAGAAGTATCAATCGCGATGGAGACGGGCTGGTTGGTGACGGCTTGTTGAAGAGCATCCTCATTGCTGGGGACATCTTCATAATTGCTAAGAGTGGCAGCGGGTTGGCCACCGTTGCCATTGCAAGAGCCTTGAGAACCAGTGTATGGAGTTGATTATATATGAGAAAGCCCCACCGGAGTACCCCGTTGCAACCTTGATCGTTTCCATTAGTATCACAATCCACGATTTGCTGTTCAGAGAGGGATATTAAATTGCCTGTTGAGATTTCAATGATTCCTTCCGTTATCGCAACCGCGGAGAAAACCCAACAAAAACCTACAAATTATCATATCACTATTAGAAGAAGTAAAGGATGCAATAGTTCCGCTCATGCGAAAATCTTACTATTTAGAACCGACTTCTTATACTATCTTCTATATGCTTGTTCCGTCATGTAGTCGGATACGAAAAGAACTTCAATGGGTTTATCTTCGACTATGTACATAGAATGAGGATGCTCACCACATTGCCTTTGATCTTTGATGGGTGTGACTGCACCGTCTGCTACCCAATCAACCGAGGCGGACACATCGGTAAGGTTCTCGTACTTAAAGTACGTGGATTTCAAACTTGATGCAGGTCTCTTATAACCATTATGCGACGCTCGATACTCCTCGTTTGTCAAGTCCGTGAAGGCATTGAGTCCGAGTGTGAATGAGCGATTCATTTTGTTCATGGCCTCTATGTATTCTTGAGTCCGAGTGTGAATGAGCAATTCATTTTGTTCATGGCCTCTATGTATTCAACGTTCTTTTTGAAAATCTCAAAACGTCTCTCCTTCTTAGCACTGCTCTTGTAGACTCGCCCATATTGTTTCATCCAATGCTCATGCTTTTCGGTCATGGACAGCTCAGAGCTTAGAAGGCGAGATGAGGCAACATTAGACGCTAGGAGTCTAAGAGCAAATATAAGCGCAAGGAGAACGGACTGACTATATTTGATTGAATGAGCCATGATTCTCTTGTACACTGCTCGTACTTCTTAGATAGAAGTGCTCAAACACAGAGAGAAGTGGAGGTTTATATAGGCATGCTAATACGCAGTGGTCAAGGGAATCATGTACGACCTATTAAGAGTTTGGTCCCTAAACATCACCATTAGAACTTGTTATATTCAACACGCAAGTGTTTTGTTTTTGCTAATTACTTGTTATGGTCCCAACCTAATAGTGGAAGTAAAAGTATTTCTTTCTCTACGTTTTACATGTTTGTCGCGCATATTTTTCTCTTGCAATTCCATTCAATATACTCCTTAAGAAGTCGACATATTAAGATTTGTTTGACAAGCAACTGACAATACGAGCATTATTGAATTGAAATGTATCTTGTAATGGCCTACAAAAACACTAGTTAGTAGTGTAGCATCTTCGTGGGAGTTTGGCTATCAATAAAATTTTGAATGACTCATAGTTTTAGGTTTAACTATATTTATAAGTGTGTGCTTCTAAAATAAAATTACCATTGACAAAGTCTTAAGGCTTCACTACTTGCATGAAATGTCGTAGAAACCTTTTAAATGTACTGTACGGATGTTACTTCGTCGAAAAAAGAAAATAAAAGCATCTTGTGCCAAATAAATAGTTGAATAACCATTACCCTAATAAGATCGTTCTCGACAGGAAAGCGAATGCTTAATAAATTCAACAGAAAAGCGTTTGAGAAAACTAGAGACAAAAAAAAAAAAAAAAAAAAAAAACCGCAAATTTGTGTACCATCATCTCGAAGTTGGCATCGATAGGGTGTCACTTTCATCGAACATTAATTATATTTTAAACACTAGCTCTTATAGTTATTTAGAAATTTAATTATTTATTTTGGTACTATTTGAAAAGCATTAGATGAGTGTCATTATCTAATCAATTGATAATATAGGCAATATTTCGAAGAAGATAATGCAATGGTCGCTTGATTGCTTCCCTACATAAGCCGAAATTTTGATCGACATGTTGCACCTTACAAAGGTGTGAATAATAATGGGGAAAGGGAGTACTATATTCTGAAACCATCGTTTTGAGATCTGTCGTTATCGATTATATTATATGGGATTATATGACTGCAGTAATTGTAATTTTGTAGGCTGCAGTCTCTTTTACAGTTTTAAAAAATAACTATAAATTTCAAAATTTAAAAAAATATTATTATTTTTTTAAATTGTGAGAGGTATTATAATTTATAAGACATCTTATTTTAAAATTTTACGTAAATTAAAAATAAAATACGAAAAAATAAAAGAAGAAATGTAGGCATGTTGATATCATCATTAGATTCAAAAGGTCCAAACAAAGGACAATCCTTACAGCTGCTGGAGGCCGGTATACCCGGTGATCAAACTTAAAAGCACTTCCCTATGCAGTACAAAGGAGCAGATTGCTGATGTTTTCACAAAAGCATTTTTCTATGCCAAGCATTGCTATTTAATTTCGACAGAAACTTGAAGTCCATTATTTTGAAATAAGGGAGAGTGTTGATTAGTGCTCCAAAATATGTGGAACTGATTTCTTGATTTAGTAGCAATTTGGTTAGATAAGGTTGTTTGTTATTCTAATAAGATTAGTATGTCACGTTTCCAATTTGTTTAGTTGCCTAAGTTTAGACTTGTTGGGCGTTATGCGTTTGCCTATATAATAGGCCTTGTTATTTTTCCTCTTTAGTTGAATGAAAAGTACTGAGAAGTTCCTGTCAAATATACTGTTTCTTCTTGCTTATTTCCCCAACAGAATCTCGCATCGCGCTTCAAAGTCAGGCGGTGGAACATAAAGCATCTGCACAACAATGGAAAAGAAGATACTGTGTCATAGCAAATATGAGAATAATGCAGAGCATGACAAATAAAATTAAGAGATAACCATTTCGTTCACAAGCCAATTGATTCGAATGTTCGTCCACCAGCATTCAAGGTAAGGCTTCGAATACTAAGAAACATGGTATGACTAGTGAATAAGGCACGTAACGATCTCCAAGATAAGTCGTTATAGGTTAAACGTGGACACTGGACAATATAGACATTCACTTACTCCTGAGAGCTTACTCAATAGGTAAATGAAGATACCAACTAAGATACCCATATTCTTAAAGAAAAATGTAGGGTATACCTCATAATAGATTGATTATAGTCATGCACGATACATTGACACGATGTACCACAGTCCACAGATCCCAGCAAACAATACTGCAATTCACATGACTCCAATATAAGCACCATATCCGAAGTAAAACATGTGTTTCCTGATCGAAGCATCCAGTTATATGCATTCACTGCCGTTTTCCATGCTACTCTTCGAGGACAGGGCGTGATATGGTTACTGCCATGAGACCAACAGAAATGAGACTTACCCTGAATGTAGAATACAATGAAATTCAGCAGATTAAACTGAAAACTCAAAGATGCAATAAGACAATGGAAAATCATTGTAGCTATAGGCAGAACAACAATCCTGGTGGAAAAGAAACTTGGGAAATCATGCAAGCAAGCAACATAGTGTAATTAACTCAATGCTACAATTTAACACTACGTTAGTGACCAAGGGCAAATTATACAAGCAAGCAACATAGTGTATACAGTACTCACATGCTGTAAATTATCTCACAAATTAGAATAGTGACCAAAAACACCGCGAGAATACTAAAACATAAACTTTGCAGTGAAAATAGAATCCCATCAACGCAAGCAAATAAGCAACACAGATTCCACCGTTGTTGGAGTAAGATTCAATCGGAAATCAATTTGGTCAGGAATTTCTGAATAAGTTACTGCATAGTGGTAGTGTGTTTGCTTCGTAAGCGAAAGGTCGCAAGTTCAATCCTCGGCCAAGGGCTGAGGCATTTTTATTTTTGTTTTATTGGGCGTAGATTTGAGATGTATAGCTGGTTTTTTTTTTTTTTTTTTTTTTTTAGAATTAAACTGGTTTTTCTGAATAGATAGAATAAATATTTTTTTTTTTTTTTTAATGAAACTCAGTTGATTGTCTGGCATCCACTCGGGTCTCAATTTAATGCTTATTTAAATTTCTGTTTTCTAAATTCTTGTTTAGATTGTAGAACGATGAAATTTTCTGTGGAGTTCGATGCTTTTGAACTACATTGAATGAGAGTTTGTTGAACGATTTGATGACATTAGGGTTATTGTTATATAGGGTTTCAAATAAGCTTTTGAATTTGCTTGATTTCAGCTTCTGATTTATAATTTAAAGGTTCACCGAAATCTAATAGCAGTTGGTTTAAGTTTCCACAACCGCGACCTCTGCTCGTGTGTTGTCCTGCTATTTTATGGTGACTGACGGTATGTTCTCAAGGTTATTGTGAGAATGGCATTCCTGATATCTAGTTTTGTTTCCTTTTACACCCGGTTTGATGTTAATCCATAATGCTTTCATGGGGGATATCTATACTCTTTCTTACAGAGATGATGACACAGCATCGCTGGATGGGTCTTACGTCGACTTTTGCTGACTTTTTCCTCACAAATGTCCTCCAACTAATTAAGCTTCATAGTCGACACTGTAATGACTTATAAGTGGAGCTGAGAATGATGAGTCGGGCAGATGCTGATGGATGGCAGACTATAGTCTCGAGCACAAAGGCGCAACCAACTGTCGGGGACTGTACATGAAATGTGATCCATACATGACAGAAGAAAAATCAATGGCAGAAGAAACTCAGAATCCTGTAGTTCAAGAAGAAACGCATTTGCCTACTCCTATTCGTCAATATATGTACAAGGCAAAATGGCTGGTTAAGGATACTTAAAGAGGTATACAGATTGTGAAGGACCTGAAGGCTCTCATAATTTCGCGAAGGGGACTAAGCTCATATCGAGTGCATCGCCAAGTATAGGGAAATAGTCAAAAAGAGATGCACAATGACAATGTTGCTATTCAATCATCAGCTCGGACACATTATGATGGTCAATTAGTCATCTTCAACTGATTAGAATGTTGAAGGGAAACACATCGAGTAAGCATAAGGAGTGTTAGTTTTACTTGCCTAATCGTCGTTTTCTTCATCAGAATTTTTACTTTAGTCTGAATTTTCATGGCTAGCTATATGGATTGATCCAGACTCGGCCGATATGAATTTTTTTTTATTTATCTATCACCCCATGAAAATCAGGCGTCCCTGACGACTTCATTTCGAACTCTTCATGGAGTCACAAAGAGTTAGTCTTTGCAAACTATTAAGAATCAAATAGCTCTCCTCCGGATGAGCGCGACGGCGCATTGACTTTTTTACTCCGGATTCCTCACAGTATCAAAAGAGTTTTTTCCATCTTAGACGGTATAAAGAGGATTTTCATTCATGTATTTATTGTAGCAATTAAGAGATAGGTTAGTAGAATGTATTGTAAGAAAAGGAACCGTATTTTGTGTTAAATGGTTTTCTAAATAAAAAAAGTTATAATTTTCTAGAAACCGCAAAAAGAAAAAGAAAAAAAATGCTACGTACAATCGTTACTAGACGGAAGGAATAGTTTACTAGTTAAAACAGGCCCAATGCAATAAACAAATAGATTATTATAGTTAAAATTTATTTAAAGATTGAAAATATGCACTACACTGATAATGTTTTTACACTCCAAACTTTGGTTTTCTTCAAATCAGATGTTATACTATAGCAAAAAAAAATTATTTTCAATCAACTTTTGAATTTTGATACACAAATCTCAAAACAAGACGAAAGAATCTCAAACACGTATGTGACCTCGCCCTTCTCTTTGATTACAAAAGAAGACAAACTATAACATGTCTTTTATTGGAATAGTATTATTAAAATTTATCAAAATCACATTATTCATGATCATAATATAACTTCGTCTATTATATTATGATCGAGAATAAAAAGGCAGAAAGTATATCTTGAGCACATCCGGATCGCCGGTTGTACCAAGCTATAACAAGTGGGTGTTGTACACCAAAAAAAACCCCTCTGCTCTTACAATAAAATAAAAATAATAAACTATTAAAAACACTAAATCTTAATCTTAAACCTTAATTAAACCCTAAACAAAAAAAGAAAAATAAATCCCTAAAGGTAGAATAAACTCTTAAATCATAAACCCATAAACCCTAAATAGTAAATCCTAAACATCAAGAAAACAAAAAAAAGGGAAAACAAAACCCTAAGGGTAAAATAAGCCCAAAAAATTAAACCCTTAAATATTAATCCTAAAAACCTAAAATGATAAAAGAGCGAATTATGTATCAATTAGTCACCAAAGCCTAAACTATTTACGAATCAATCATATCCTATTATTTTATTTATTAATCAGCCACCTATAAACAATTAAGGATTATAATATCTTGATATGTAATAAGGAAATATTTGAAATCAATCCTAAAATATGAAATGAAAAAGAAAAAAAAGATATCAAATATGATATGAAAACAATTAAATAAGATTGATTGTTTTTTAAAAAAATCAAATGATAATTAAAAACTTAAAAATAATTTTTTAATAAATAAATTTTAAAAAAATAATTTATTGATAAGTTTCGCATGATAAAATCTTAAATCCAATTACATTCAAATTTTTTTTTATCAAGGCCCACTTGCTTTTGTAGGTAATGTTTAGGCCCACTTGCCTTGAAGCCTTGCACACCTCACATGCCCCCTTTATATCACATTTTGTAATCATCCATCCACTTGTTTCTTCTCACTCATCACCTCATCGTCACATTTATAAGTAGCTTCCAAATAAACGTAACAAACATGTTTGTTTTGCTCCCAATCCATCGTTGCATGACACATCAGTGAACAATTTTTTCCTTTACCGAAACTAGGAATATCAATTTATGCTTTTTGTTGGGAAGTTATTACACTATAATTGACGCTCATTGTAACACATTAGTAATTTTATTGATGTGTCCGGAGCAACTGTTGAATTGCTCTTATCATCCGGATGATTTTTTCTGTAGCAAATATCAACGATTTTGTTCATCAACGATATCTAGATGAAAGATATGCTGTCCCCACTAAATTCAAAGAAGGTGGAGTACGTTTTGATTTATGTCGTGTCATGCTCGGATCAAATAAGTTTCATAAGTATGCCCAGCTTGTACAAATGATACTCTTTTCATATCAATAAAATTACTCCTCCGCAGTAAATTTATTATTATTAAAAAAAATACGTTTATCCATCCAAATCAATAAAATATATTCTTTTCGTTGTACAAAGATTTTATTATTTTGACTGTACATGCATGATAACAGAAGATTTGACCGATATTATACGACGATCAAACCTCATTTTTTGGAAAAATATCGCAAAACATTAATGATAATAAACGTTATTTATTACTCACTCCGTCCCAGATAAGTTATAATAAATTGATTTGACAGAAATTAAAAGAGTTCTTTGACTTGACGATTTTCCCTATATTGTCCTTGTAAGTGAGTTGAGAGAGAAAAAAATAAAAAAGAATAGAGTAAAATTATGAGTGGATAGTGAAATGAAAATGATACAGCAATTTATACGGGACGGAGAAAGTATAATCGTGGATTAATAAAAAAATTTAAATCGTATCGTTTATATGAATAATAGAACTTTTTAAATCGTGTGTTGAATAACGTATGAAAAAAATATTATAATAATTATAAAAATATAATACACATATAAAATCCCATGTCAAATCATTTATAAGGGGAGTGAGTATTAAACAAATTTTATTTTCGAGCAAGGGGAGGCAGGGTCTCTTCGTCAATAATGTGAGCGGGGGGTATCTGGACCGCAGGATGGGAATACGGCAACGGTCAAGATCGGGTTTGACGGGGGAGTACGATGAAAGAGAAACGCTGCGGCCAGGCGAAGCAGATGGGGACACGTGGGAGGAACAACTTGCGTGGGCCCTCCAGCTGCATCAGACACGCGGTGGAGGGTCATTGCTTTTCGACTCAATCCGACACGTGTGGACTCAGTTTTTGGTATAGCGTTTGTATTATTCTATTGTTTCCCACAGGGAATAAAAACCCTACACTTGCTCGCTCCACCTTAGTCTTTGACGCATCGCCCACAAAGTACATGCCTAAATGGAGTGAGTAATTTGCTGTTTGACTCCTATTTTTTTTTTTTTGATGTTTCTTTTTTTTTTTTAATTTATATTTCGGAGGTAATCTTGTTTTTCCATAATTATAACATTTGTTATTTTAAAACATCCTAAAAACTTTTTTATTCTTGATAAATATTAAATTTAAAAATAATAAAATAATTATCATCTGTTATAATAAATTCATTATCTATTTTCATAAGTCCCATTACAAAATAATTTATATTCATTAAATCTCATAAAAATTTAATATATATACATAAATTAATTTATAAAAAATTATTACAAAAATTTCGGGACCACGGGAGTATTTCTGAGTAGCAAAGTATGAGAAATTCTTTATCCAGAAAAAGCGGAGAAACTTAAAAAAAAACCCAATGCGAGGAAAATGGAAAAATGGATAACGTGTCAGGCTAAGGCCACCCCAAGTTCGCCACTTGGCACGGACTGCGCAGGTCTCCGTTTCAAAATCAAAAGGATGTTTGCGTCAAATTTACAAATTTTGTAACGATGGACTAGCACGTACCTCTATCTTCGAATATATATTTTTTATCCCATATTAAAAAAATCAAAAAAATCATATTTTATTATAATATGTTTTATTATCTTATCTCGTAACCGATACAGTAAATCCCCTTTTAAAAAATAATCTTTTTTATTATATATCATAAAAAATTAACACATATATAAAATATTGTAGCAAATCACTTTTTGTTACAAAATGTTCCATCACCTAATGTTTCGCGATAAAGGGAGTAACATTTTCAATTTTATTGTGTTAATATATAAGAAATATATTGTTCTTGATAAATTTTTCTATCTATAAAATATTAATTCAACATACCACTATAATTTCATTAACAAACTCAATACCATTAAAATTCAATATACACATAAAGTAATTTGTTTTTTAAAATTCAAAATTCACACTGTTTCCTTTATTCTCAAAAAGGGAATGTCTTTTAATATGGTTATCTATTTGAGCCGTTTAAAAGAATTGTACTGTAGGAATTTTAATAAATTTATCTCATTAAAAATATTAAATCATATTTACTTTATTATAGTATATTTCTTTAACTTTCTTCTCATTGCAACACTGAATCCCACTGTTATTATTACAGAATATTACGATTATCAATTCAATCAAACAGAAAAAATGAGAAACTTGATCATTATTGATTAATAAATTTATATATCTTTTATTAAATTCATTTCTGCGAATTTTATCAAGTCTAACTTATTTACACCATCAATGTCTTACAAACGAATAATTTTGAACACACACACACAAAAAAAAGAAAAAGAAAAAAGAAAAGCAAAGGAACAAACCAAAAAAAGAAAGAAAGAAAGGAAACAACATTAGTCCAAATATCTTTTACTCCATGAAAGGAAAAGAAAACAGCATATCTACATAATCTTATTAAGTAAAAAATACAAAAACGATATTTCTGTAAAAAATATCTTTTATCCCTATTGTTAGGGGAAGATGCTGTTTCCTGATTTTTTATGTATCGAATCAATAATTTCAAAGTTAGAAAGAGAACGACTTATCACTATTTTAATTCCACTTGATGATTCCCTCCAATAAAATGGACGAGCAAAACAGTTGCATGGCACATTCTGTTGCATGGCACATTCTCCCTATATCTCTGTACTAGTATTACTCATTCTATCTCGATATAAATATAATATTTGGACTGTACATATATGTCGATGTGAATTTTGACTCGTGTAGTATGAGATCAAATATCATTTTTCATAAAATTATCGTGAAACACTGATGATAGTTTAAATTGTATATTTCAATCCAATACTTAGATCGTAATTTTGTGATATCGTTAAAACAAAAAACTAAATTTTTCAAAATACGTTTTGAATAATATAACACATCAAATTATTGCATATATAATGGAAGGGAGAGTACTATTCTTTTTCTTCCAGCTGCATCCATTTAGTTGTAACCTTTATCCCATGATATATATAATATTATTTCATATGAATTGTAACAAAACACTTGTAACCTTCAAACTTTGGATCTAGAAAAATATAAAATCAATCACACTCATGTAGAATGCATCCCGTTATGTTGTTTCTCAAATATTATAGTAAACTTCACTATAATAATCTATAAATATAGATTTTTATTAAAATTAATAAAAATTCAACATACCTAAATTTCGTATTGGGTTAAACAATTACATGTATTTTTGGAAAGAGAGAGTAACACTTTTTGGCCAAATTTTTTACATACAAAAAATAATAAATCATAATGTACATTATACTCCACCAACTATTCTATTGGCACGGTAAATTCCACTCACAACAAAAGATTCTTTCATTCATCGCTCTCCTTAATAATTCAATACGAACATTTTTTCTTTTAAAAAAGTTCCAACACATATATAAAAGGGTTTAAGGAAACAACTGTAAAAAATTGTCTATTAATAATATTAATGGGCAAAATCCATTATTTCTAGGAAGAAACAAAAAAAGAGAAAATCAAAAAAATATTTTTAAAATTGAATCTTTTTTTTTTTGTTCATTAATGCTGCTAATAAGCTATTGTTGTTTCTTTTTTCCATACATTTGAGGGACGAATAGCCATTATTTGATCGGGAAGTTCCATTTTCCTTTTGCTAGCAAATTGTGAAATTTTGAATTTTCAAAGAAAATGTTCCCATTTTATTGTTTTCATTCACTCTTTCTTTCATTTTCTACGTTTTCTCCACCATTTTGACAAAAAATTTCCTCCTGCAGTATTTGCTTCCCATCTCCAATCATACACATACCCAACTAGTATTTGCTTCTGCTCTCCAAATGTTAATTTCTCCTTTTTGCCCCTTATTTATTTATTTATTTATTTATTTGGTTCGTCCAATTATTGCCGTATGCCATGTAGTAGAACACACAGCACAGCAGAAAACGTTTTGATTCCCTTCGTTGTTTCCACTTGCTTCCCTTGCACTTCCATGTGAATTGCTGATCAATACATTCTTGGATCAATTTCCAACCGCTTTAGCAATCTGGGTTTCTACCCTTTGGTTGATAATCGCAAGAAAATGTCGTCAAAATCGAATCTTTAGGGGCAAAAGGGTGATGGGTTAATTCGATTCTCACAACAGTTAATCTTGAAGCAACAGAAACAAAGTGATTTTGCTTTGCTTGTGTTTGTGTTTTTTTGATTGAACAGGTTTTATCAGGTGTAGCTATATGGGGGAAGCAAATGAGGGGAGTAGCAGGGCTAGAATGGAGATTGACAATCTGGGAGTTGAAATCAGTGATCAATACCCAAGAGATCTGTTGCAGACATTCATGGCGAGAAATCCAAATCAAATAGCAAGGGTAAAACAGGAAATCCATGATGATGTTGGTGATGATGATGTTGTTGATGGTGGTGATGTTCAGCTTAATCTTGGGTTGTCACTTGGTGGGAGATTTGGTGTAGACAAGTCCCAAGGTGGGCTAATGAGGTCATCTTCGGTGGTGGGCGCCTTATCGTTTATCAAACAGGATGGTTATCAGGTTGGGCCGCCGCGGCCAATGGTGGCTGTGGCGGCGGCAACAACCCTACCTAGGACGGCCTCGCTTCCTGTTGAGACCGAAGAGGAGTGGAGGAAGAGGAAGGAGCTTCAGACGTTGAGGAGAATGGAGGCGAAAAAGAGGCGGTCCGAGAAGAGAAGCAACATACTCAAGGAGGGTGGTGAAGGGAGAGTGAGTGAAGCTTATCTCGGAGAGAAATTGGAGAGAGTGCAGCAATGTGCAAGCGCGGTAAACAAGCTTAGTGTTTCGGCTAGTCTGCCTACTTGGACCGTTGCTGGTTGCAGTACTGCTAAGAAGAGTGAAGTTGGTGATGGCTTGAAAGTGAAAAGAAGCTTTTTCAGTAGCTTGCAAGGGCTCTTGGCTCAGGAGAGGTCATCTTCGGGTTCAGGGAGATCTCAAGGGGGTTGCTCTTCAGCTGTGCCTGAGCCGGATAATCGAGGAACTCAAGGTATTGAATTCTATTGTCTATTCTCAATGTGAAGTAGTGAAATTGACCTATTAACGGTCTTGTTTGTTTCTAAATGCTTATTTTTGGTTGTTTGAATGTTATCGAGCCACATTAGGAGTTCGTGTTTATGGAACTCTTTCCTCAAGGGTGACGTCTCTCCATGATGCTTTAGCATTGAAATTAGATGATTCCTCTGTAAGTAGTTAGACATAGAATGCCAAATGGACAACAGAATATTTAGAAAAGGGAATGTATCGATCGCGACAAAAAGTGAATGTCGGAGGTGCATTCATTCAATAAAGGCAGAAGAGAGCCTATATCCTGGTATAGTTGCCAAATGAGAAGTTGCATTTGATAGATGGCTTGTCACTTCTCATGCCGCAAACTGCGTTAAGCTGTGGGAATTTCTGAGTTATTTGGTGGAATTGATTTTTACTTTCGTGTTGGCTACATAATGTCGATTTTTCTTTAGGTAGATCGTAACACGTGACTTCTATGGTTGGCAGAAGATGTTTATCATGGACAATTTGTTCCATCAGATATGCTTGTTAGGGTTCACAAATTACCGCAATGACTCCCTTTTTCTGAATGAATATGAACTTCGCACTTTATAGCCAGATTGCGATTAAGATCTGATACATCTTCTGTCATATTTATGCCACTTGACTTCCAAGTGAGGAGTTCTCTATTAACCCATATGTGTCTTGTGCATTCCAAGTAAGGAGTTCTCTATTACCCCATATGTGTCTTGTGCAAATTCTGGTTATATACATTCTACATCAAGTGAGAAAACTGTTGTCCGGTTTGAAGTGGAAACACTGCAGTGACTAGTGGAGAGGGGTTACTGGATCAGATAAGTCGTTAAAACCTTATCCTCGCTAATATCGGTGTAGTTTGACAAGGTGGTATTGAACTCCAAGGTAAGTTTTGGCAGTGATCTGCGGACGATCTACACGTATTTTTCTTCAAATGGGTAGTCCGTGTACGTGGGATATGCATATCGTAGCCTTCATTTCGATTCACTCTTTGTTCGATTCATGATACGTGCTGCTGCCTTTGGAAAATGCCTGTGTAAGACGCTTGGTTGCCTCTGATGTGCTTGTGCTTCTCTTCTGATTTGGTTGACTAGTCGAACATTGTCGTGTAGCGAGAAAATGGATGGATTCCATTTCTGAACGCAAAACTTCTTTTATTCGGTGTTTCCATTTTCAGGGTGAACCACCATTATATGAGAATAGACTTCTATATATATCATTTTGTGCAGGTACAGTTCACTGGTTTCTTGGACTATGAAGATCAAATGATGCCATACTGAAATCAAAGCTTCTTCTATATATATCGCATTTTCTTTGCACTTTGATGGCTTACACATGCTTTCATGATCTTCTTTGTAGGCTCCAGTACTGATACCAGGGTTCCTATGAGGACAACAAGTGACATCAGGTGCAGATCCTACAGGATGAAGATCGAAGACAATCTGAAGCAGGCCGGGACAGGGGAGACCAACAAGATCAGGGAAACAAGCACAGGATTAGAAGATATTCCCTGTGTGTTTACCATTGGAGACGGTCCGAACGGGAGGAAAGTAGACGGGATCCTTTACCAGTACGGAAAAGGAGAGGAAGTTCGTATAATGTGTGTGTGTCATGGTTGCTTTTTTACTCCGGGTGAGTTTGTCAAACATGCTGGAGGCCGTGATGTTGAGCACCCGCTTAAACATATAGTTGTCAACCCTTCTAGTTCTGCATTTCAGTGACTATCGTACGGATCCAAACCTTCTTCTGGTGTTCTGTATATTGAGTTCAAGAAAGGAAGTGTATCAGATGGTCGCCTTCGGTTTTCTTTAATTTGTTCTTTGGTCTCTCCATTAATTGAAAAAAGGTAGAGTTTTATCTTGTTCTTTTGCAGTAGCTTTGGCCCGTGGACAGCTGTGTTCTCAAGTGAAGCCAGGTGAGAGGATTTCAATCTGGGGATAGTATAGTAACCTCTGGGGAATGTACTCGTAATGCCGCGTATATAGTTCTAAATGTCATATTAGCAGGAATAATTGTGGCATGATAATGATAAACTTTTTTTTTTGCTCAGTCCATATATATATGGTTTATAGCACCGTGGAAATTTTCAAAGGAACGGGCAATCAGAGGAAGGGCTGAGGCCATTGATGTATGGCTTGATGGGCTGTCTGTAGAATCGTCACCATTGCATGGAGTATCTCTCCTGTTCATGTCGATCGTATGGAGAAAGACGATGACATTCAAAAACTATACAGATTGATAATGGGAAAACAAGTGAAGAAAAAGATAAGGAAATGGAGAAAATGGATCCGTTCACAATTTTTTGGGAGGATTGATGCTAAAGAAAAACGGCATTGGTCAAACTTCATGAGATACAGAATACAAAATCGTGGTTCTTGTTTCAGCCTAAGACAACTAGACAATCTGCTACCAACAAAACCGAAGGTCACCTCTCCTAATGAAAGACGACTCCTTCTGTTAGTAGGATCAATCTTGTTGCACATCGGAAAATCAGTATAGGGTACCTTATATAGGCGTGAGGAATTCAGTGATGTCCTGATCCTGTCACTTCTTCTTCAATCGGAATCAGATCCCGAACCACCAGACTGAAGGATGCCATTTTTTTTTTCTGGTGACAAGACTGAATATCAGAAAACTGCAACCTCCATGCGTCATGAATCGATTTGCGTAGGTGATGATGCATAAGAAGGAAGTCAGGAGTACCACAAGGAAGGGCAAAGAGAAGAAGGCTCCGAGGTCAGATTTTACATCAGCAACACCGCAGATGACAGGAGGAGCAGGGCAAACAGCCGCAGCATTTAGAGCATGAAAACCAATTGCCACAGGAACCCCATGAGCGACAACAGGACCTGCATGAAAGACATGAAAAACAAAAGGAACAGCCACTACAACACTTTTTGCTAGTTGATGCTTTCGCATCCCCCTTCACTGCTCCATTTTGTTCCGATGGTGCCGATCTGTGGAACAATAAAGCAATTATGATTGGAGCTTGAGGAATCTGTACAACACGAAATACACAATGCAGAAGAAAGTAGAAATATTCAACAAAGAGCAGGCCTTTGAAGCAAGCAGGATTCATGAAGAGGCCGTTATCGAACTCATGAATATAACAGCACAGTAGTGGAAAAAGAAGAGAAGCATACTTGGTCGTGGAAAGACAGCAACATAACCTTTTTAGGCCGCATGCCCAGCTGCGACAACAACAAGAGCATGACGGCCACGTACAAGATAACCTTGGCCATTTACATTTGTGGCAGCAGAACCAGCTGCAGTTGCAACAGAAGCACGACGACCAAGCACAAACCTTCCGGTGACAGAGACGCTTCATTTTGCAACAAGGAAAGAATATCTTGCAACACGGAAAGGATATCTTGCAACACTTGCAGCATTTCGGACTGTAACACAGAAAGGAAGGTGGTTTTTACATCCATATTACACAGAAAGTATACTGTCTGGATAATTTTATGACCAGAAGACTAGCAACACAAAATACTCTTAGCATCAACCTTATGCTAGGCGCATCTGCATAGCTGATGCGATACGATACCTTTCTAAGCTTAGAATGTTCATTGTGATTTATTAAAAGGGAAGTTCCACCCTGTTTAGACCGGCTCTTCAAAAATGCTATTAGCAGTTGGACTAGATGCGTGTGCGGTCATATGTGTTGAGTAACCAACGCTAACCTTTGTCATAGAAAACTCAAGAATACTATTCTTATCTTAGCACCACCGATCGCGCATATTTCCCTGTTGAACTTAACACGTACATAATGCGCTGATCTATCTCATATAAAATGTTAAACAAATCGGTAGCAAGACTCAAACAGTAAAACTTTAAATGGGAACATTAAGGAAGACGCACAGATAGTAGATAAGGGATCTCACAATGGAAATGTGCATGAGGTCGTGCTTGTTTCGTTGTCATTTGCATCACAAGACATACTGGAGCAATGTTCAACAGCAGCTGCAGGTGATGGCTTTTCCACAACCTGATCAACTGGGCATGTTTTCCCCTT